>SKCR01040216.1:0-96453 GCA_019454045.1 Zanthoxylum bungeanum
GTTGAGCATTTGAATGGTGAGGGTACATCATATACACGTCGGGTCACTGTTGAGCATGTGTATTGTATGAGAGCTCCTCCTTACCACGCTGGAGCAGGCACACGCTACAGGGGCACAACGCATCCCTGTGCTGCGCCTCTCTCGGATCCAAATGATGAATGGATCAAAGAGCGTCCGGGATACTAAGGGCACATTCCTCCTTAGGTCCGACATCACTGGAGTTAGCAATCGTCACGGGGGCCTCATCACTCCCCGTGCTATGCTTTCCCACGGATCCATTACATCGGGTAAGTGAGGATCAAAGAGTGTTCGACACATTAAGGGCATATTTCTCCTTATGTTCGGTAACACTGGAGTAAGCAATCGCCACGGGGGTATCATCCCTCCCCGTGCTATGCTTCTCACGGATCCTACGCATCGGGTATGTCCCTGAGGACCCCGAGCCAAGAGAGATGCTTGGTCCTGGGGGAATGTTACGTCCCCAGTCCGAAGGGCTGACTCGGTGGGACGTATCCCGACCCCGAGCTGAAAAAGGCACTTAGACCTGGGGGAATGTTACGTCCCCAGTCCGAAGGGCTGACTCGGTGGGACGTACCCCGACCCCGAGCTGAAAAAGGCACTTGGACCTGGGGGAATGTTACGTCCCCAGTCCGAAGGGTTGACTCGGTGGGACATACCCCGACCCCGAGCCAGATGACCTCGGCGGAATAAGATCCAGCCCCGAGCTGTTCGGAACATCAAAGGGCATATTTCTCCTTCACAGCTCGAAGGTATTTTTTAGGTCGGCCATGTGATAGCTGGGTTCTTTCGACATTGTTATCATGTCATCGACGTAAACTAGCATTGTCGTGCCAATGAGTGGTTTAAAAACTTTGTTTACCAACCTTTGGAAGGTTGCCCCAGCATTTTTTAGCTCGAAGGGCATTACTCTGTAGCAGTAAAGTCCTTGATCGGTAATGAAAGTGGTCTTCTCTTCGTCTGCAGGGTACATTTTGACTTGGTTGTATCCGGAGAAAGCATCCATAAAGCTCAGCAAACCCTGACAAGCCGTGGCGTCCACTAGTTGGTTTATGTTCGGCAAAGGGAAGCTGTCCTTTGGGCACGCCTTGTTTAGGTCGGTGAAATCGACACACATTCGCCACTTGCCATTGTTTTTTTCTGACCAACACTACGTTTGATACCCAATCTGGGTACTTTGCCTCCCTGATGAGACCTGCCTTTAGTAACTTCTCCACCTCGGTTCCTATTGCTTTACTCCTTTCTTGATTGAAGTTCCTTCTCTTTTGCCTGACCGGCTTGCGTGATGGGTCTACTGCTAGGCGGTGATTGACGAATCTTGGGTCTATCCCAAGCATGTCATCGTATCCCCAGGCAAAAACGTCCGGGTATCCTTTCAGGCATTCTAGCAGAGCTTGTTGTAGAGACTTGCTCAGGCCTCCCCCTATCTTTATGCTTTTTCCTGGCCCGTAAAGTTCTATTTCTTTCGTCTCCTCAACTGCGGTGAGTCGGGCATTTTTGTTTGGCCGAGGCCCAGGGTTTCTGTTTTCTTCTTCCTCATCCAGACCTCTTTGTCGTTTGCGGGTATCTTCTTTGATGCAGAGAGTCTCTCGTGAGAGAGTTGCGAAGCAGTTGCGAGCTGCTTTCTGGCTTCCGCATACAATTCTGATCCCCTCCCGGGTGGGGAATTTCAGTTTTAGGTGGTAGCAGGACATTGCGGCTTTTGTTTTCATCATGAAAGGTCGTCCGACGATGGCTCGGTAGCTGCTCATGCAATCTACTACAGTGAAGTCTGTCATGATCGTCCGGGTCCGAGGATATGTCCCGGCTGTTATTGCCAACTGTATCCTCCCCAGTGGGACGACGGTGGATCCTCCAAAACCATATAGGGGAGTGCTGTCGTCGGTTAGGGCTGCATACTCTATCCCTAGGTCGTCCAGTGCCTCTTTTGAAATTATGTCAACCGCGCTTCCGGGGTCCACTAGGATTCTATCTACTTCTGAGCCGCTAATTACCGCCTTGATTATTAATGCATCGTCATGAGGAAAACTTACCCCTCGGGTGTCCTCATCGGTAAACATTATCGGTACCGACCGGCTTCCCTGGAGCCCTGTGACCTGCTCTGCTTCTATGACGTCCGGTCCTCGGTTTCTGCTGTAGTCTTTCCTTGACCGGTTAGAGTTTCCGGCTAGTGTTCTCCCTTCTGCGATGATATTTATTTGGCGGCCACGTGCTCTTTGTCTGGCCGTCATAACTTCGTGGTCAATGTACTTGTTTAGGTATCCGTTTCGTGCCAGGTCTTCCATCTGTTCCCGCAGATCTTTACATCCTTTAGTTGCATGTCCTCTGGAGTTGTGATGTATGTAGTAAGCCTTTTGGTTCCTCTTGTCCAGGGGAAATCTTCTTTGGTCGGGTTCTACCAAGAGGCCTTTCCCCTGAATTTCCATGACAATTTGTCCCAGTGGTTTCTTTAGGGGGATGTATGCATTTTCCTCGACCACATGGTTTACTTGGGTCGGTGCCCTTCTCTCTTGGTTGTCTCGGTACAGTGGTTTGAACTCCTTGTGTTTTAGGGGCGGCCTTCTGGATTCTCTTTCTACGCGGCGGGGGGCGCCTTCTTTCGTGGTTCTTTCTCTGATGGTGTTCCCTCTTCGGGATATTTTCTCCTCGTTTTCTAACAGAACGAACTTCCGGGCTACTTTCAGGGCGGTTGCGTAGTCTGGGGTGTCTTGGATCCTTAGGTGGGTCCATAGCCTCCCGACTTTCAAGGTTCCCTTTAAGCTTTCCAGGGCCTCGGGGGACTCATACCCTCCGACTTCGAGTACCATATTGTGGCATCTTTCAATAAATATTTTCAACGGTTTATCGTCTCCTTGTTTCATAAGTCTTAGTTCTCCAATCGTTTTCCTGGGGACACAAGCCCCTTTAAAGTGTCGTATGAATGACTTTCTGAGTTGAGTGAAGCTGCTGATGCTTCTTGGGGCTAGGCTTATATACCATAGGATGGCCGGTCCGGCCAGAGTTAAGGGGAACACCTTGCAAATGGCGTCCCCCGTTACCCCTTGTACCTCCATTAGTAGGACGAAACCTTCAACGTAGGTTTTCGGATCGGTATGGCCTTTGTATGGCGCCATGGTTGGCATGCTGAATCTTTTAGGGAATTTTTCTGACCTTATTTCTTCTGTGAGGGGGGACTCATCTTTACCGTCCCGAGCATCTCCTATGTCTGTGTTGGGGAATACTCCCCATTTGGCTAGCTCCTCCCGCAGCCAAGATTTCATGCTGCTGTCTTTGGCTCCATGCCGCCTCTTGTGACTTCCTCTTTTTCTGTTGTCTTGGGAGTGGTGCTTCTCAGGTCCGGTATCTTCCCGTGCTCTTTCGTCATATTCTTTCCTTTTTTTCCTGGTATTGTGAGGGCTATTATAGGAGGAGTTTGGTGACGATTTGTCATCTTCTTCCTCCCACATGTCTTCAGTTTGGGAGTCTTCCTGAACCACCACAGATGTTACCCTGTAGGGGCCCCTCCTCCAGGGTCTGTCGTCCTCACTTGTATCAACAATTCTTTTTCCCTCTGCTATTTCGTTCCTTCGTGGCTTGTCCCGGCCTCGTCTTGTGCTCCCTCTATCTTTTCCAACCGGTCTACTATGGTTTTTAGTAAGGTTTGATTTTCCTTCCTTTCTTTCCTTAGGTTCTCCTCGATCTTCTCCATCCAATCTGCGGCTGAGTTTCCTGATGATTGGTGGTTTCCGCCTTCCGCCATTGTCTTACTACACGAGTTGCTTTTTGTCCAACTCCCCACAGACGGCGCCAACTGTTGACGGCGGATTTTGGTCTCGAGGTAATATTGGAATATCACTTCCGAGGTAATCCTCCTTCAATAGTGAATTTGTTTGGTTATGGGGGACCAAAAGCAAATTTAGCAAAAAACAGATAAACACACCAATCAACAAGGAGATTTTACGTGGTTCGGTGGATTTGGAACCGACCTACGTCCACGGACACAAACAAGATGATACTTTTATTACTTAAACACTCTTTTCGAGTCTCTTCTTGTTTTCTACAAGTCAGAGCTTGATGATTCAGATGCCATTACACATATTCTACCCTTCTATTTATAATAGTACAGAAATCAGATTCCTATTCGTATAAGAATTCCTGGTCGAATCAGTGTTCTCCTATTATAAGGATTCCTAGTCTTAATATTGCTTTCACTTTTCTTATTCCTTTTTGGATTCTGACTCATTTACTTTTCCTTGTGAAAGTAAGATAACTTGTTTATCTTATCCGCAAGAATAGGGTGTCATCTTCTTGAACATGTCTCGCCATATGGTCGGTCCTCATGAGGTCGGTCATGATAGTTCTTTGTACTGAGGGTGCTGCTGTCGACCTGATAGTGCCCGGTTTATCTGGAAAAGTGGTTGGTCACCTATCATCAAACGCTCAGCCTTTTACTGTTTGGCTCTTAGTGGTCGGGTCGGCATTAATGATTTTGACCGAGAAGTGAATTACCTTTCTTACCTCTGTCGTGCTGTTTAAATAACATAGTGCCAAAAAACACCATCAACAGTGGTCATAAAAGTGAATGAGCGTATACCATGTGACTGTGGTAACTAATATGATTGAGGTCACAAATATGACTGAAAGTCAGTAATATGACTGAAGTCACAATGTGGTTGTGCTCAATATGACTGAAAGTCAGTAATGTGATTGAGATAACTGATGTGACTGAGATAACTAATGTGACTGAGGTGACAAATGTGATTGAGGGTCGGTATGTATGTTAAGTGTATGTATATTTTTACATATTATGATTTGGAGTTTAGATAAAAAGATATGAGTATTTGAAAATGGCTAGTTTAAAATTATTATTTTACCATAAATGTAAATGTCATTGTTTACATTTTTTTTATCAAAACATACTGACAATGTATCTTATTTTAAAGCTTATAATTTATAAATTGATAATATGTAATCAATTTTTTTTATGAATCACATTATATTTTGGGAGATATTTATATTCTAAAGTAAAATGGAAAAAATAGATTTTTTTTCCTAAAAATACATACCCCATAGTCGCATGGGATGTAAATTTTTAAATTTGACTGAAAGGAAATAAAAAACTTCTATTCCAATTAGTTTTTTTTTTTTTTTTAAAAAAAATAAAACCCCTTTAATAAAGGAGGCTCATGGGTAGGGATGGCAATTTTACCCGCTAACCCGCAAAAATCCACCCGCAATGGGTAGGATTTGGTAAATATATTAGCGGGTTTGGTGTGAGTTTGGTAATTTAAAGCAAAACCCACTGCGGGTGCGGTGCGGGTTTGGTATTTAAGTAAAATATGCGGATATCCGCATAGCCGCGAAAGTCATTTTTTTAATTAATATTTTTAGGGCAATCTAAAAAATTGTGATAATGTAATCGTATCCCAAATGTTGGGCAGCAAATTTTTTATATGAAAAAATAAATATATGGTACTGAGTCTTTCATACAAATTCCTATTTATAAGCATATACAATTATCGTGTGATATACATATCATGAAACAAAAGTTAGGAGTCAATATTTGCATGTTGTTATATATGTACTGTAAATATAGACATTGCCTGTTGTACATGTCAAATGAAAAAAAAAGAAAAAAAAAATACTAGCAATTAAAAATAAATTGTTTAATTATATTATTAAGAATACAAGAGAATTCAATATTTTAAAAACCCGCAAAAAATCTGTTGGGTACCAATGCGGGTTTGGTAATTTATTTTTATATGCGGGTGCGGATTTGGTAATGAAAATTAAAACCCGCAATGGGTATGGTGTGGGTTTGGTAATTTGTTCATATATGCGGGTGTGGATTTGGTAATGGAAAACCCGCACCAAACCCTACCCGCTGCCATCCCTACTCATGGGATTGTATCCCTGTTGTATTAGGTCTTCTCACCTATTACAATTTCCTTTTTCCTTATTTGAATATGTTTTCACTTGTGATTCCTTCTCATGAAAGGATTCAAACGATAGCTCTTAGTTTATCTACTTTCCTATATTTTTTAAGATGTTGCTATTAGCTCGATCAACCAACCCGACCTTCCTGTGTTGAAGTGAATTAATTACGCCTGTAAGATAGGCTGGACATAGGCCCTAACAAAAATCCACGGAAAATATTGAACCAAACCAAATCAAACAAAGTCTTTTTTCCACTAGATAATGTCAGTTATATGAATATTTTAATATCATTGTATTTTATATGATATCAATATTTCATTAGGTTTCATAAAATCTACGTCTCTTCGTTTGATTTTTATAAATATCAACTTATAGGTATTCTTTTATCTCGTTTGATATGTGGCAACATCATTTGCTTTCATTTATCACCGTAACATTGAAAGGTGTATGTTAGATACCCAAACTGTCTTAATTGTGTTTATCTCATCTTCTCCTAAATCTGTGTTACACCAATTTTCTTCCTAATTTCTTTATTCGTAACTTTGTATTTCTTTGTCTATTCATAGCCATATGAGTATTCTCATCTCAACTACCCTCATTTTTTGGACATGTTGTTTCTTTATTATCTAGTATTTTGTTTCATAAAATATTACATGATTCACAATTGTCTTATAATTTTTTCTTTTAAATTGTAAAGACATGTTGTGATCACATAAGACTGCAGATGCATACCTCCATTTCCTCAATTTCGATTGAATTATATGTTGGGATTTGTATGCCCGACAAGCAAATATGTTCGAAACATGATTGATTAATAAATTTGTGATTCTATTTTATTCCATGTATGCATTTTGATTTGCTTTATAAAATTCATGAAAATTCCGTGATTATTTATGTAGCTTTAAATTAAACATATATGTGTATGTAAAATGTTACATGCATATATGTATGGATAAAATTTAAAGAGTAATAATCAAAATTTGTCCATGACTATGATTTGAAGTTGGGAATCTTCAAATTCAAAGTCATAAATACAGTTCATTCCATTATGAATGATATAGTTCTATCAAGACTATATTATGTAGAGACATAAAAATGAATGTATTTTATATAATAAGATTATATTGGACAGGACCCGATAAAATTGAAAAGTTCTAATAATTCTGTTAAATATGGAACATCAATTTTATCATAATGATGGTCATATATGTGATGATCTAAAATCATTATATTTAGCAGACTCCTATATCATATTAATTTATTCTTTAATTTACTCGGTATGGTTTTGTATTTATTACATTTCGTAAACCTTGTATTTTGGGAATGAGTTGAATGAATAGCTGGGAATGCTAACTTGATATAATGAAATCCATTCATAAGATTCTCTTGTTTGTTAGTTCAGGACCTGAACGATTAGCGCCCAAATTCATAAAAGTTATGAATTAATTATTCACTTGAGAACTAATGGAAGTCAAGGATAAAGATGTAACTGGAGAGGTTGACGAATATTTTATATCTAGCTCCTTTACGAATCTGTTATGGAGGATCATTGCATAGGTAATGACTATATCAATGGACGAATACTTGAGTAATTAATTCTATAATTCTGAGAGTGCAATTCTGGGTATTTAGTGGAGTTACTCCAGAATTAATAATTTCGTTTGATTAATAAAAGAGTTTATATTTTATCGACGGAATTATTGGAGCTTAGAATTATAGGTCCATCGGTCCCCTCGTCGTCTTCTATCACTGTTCGAACGATTATAATTGCGAAGAAAAATAGTTGGGAATTATTTAAAATAATTATGAATTATTTTACACTCTAATTATTCCATAAAGCTCATGTTTGGAAATTATGACAAATATTGTCTTAATATATTTATTAATAGATAATGTATCTATTTATTAAATTATGAAAATTAATATTTATTTAATTTGATTAATTAAATTTTAATTTAATGAGATAATATTTTCAAAAGTTGAAAATGTTAAAAAATTGTTTTTTAATGATTATCTTTGACAATTTATAGGATAAATATCAAAGGATTTTATTTTTGATTTTTTGAAAATTAAAATTAATAATATCCTTAATGGATTTGCTTGATAAGAATTTGATTTTGATCAAAGTTAATCAATTCAAAAAAAAAAAAAAAGATAATCCATATCCTATACTAACAACAAAAACGTGAGCTGTTGTTGAATATATTGATTTTGGTTTTTTCAATTTGAAAGAGATACAACAACAACAACCAAAACGTGAGGCAGTGGGAGAGTAAAAAGGAAATAGTTTTCCTTTTAATTTTTTCTTGGTTTTGGTTTTGAGAAAACTAAAAAGAAAATAATCACATGATTCGTCTCATGTGTTGAGCACACGAATCCTTCATAATATTAGAGTATTCTTTGTAATTACTTTCACGCCCACACGTGTCGTTGGAGGTGAGGAAATAGACGAGGAAGATCGTGGTTCAAAGAATCGATTTACAAAGAAATCCAGATCTACAGGTATATTACTAACCTGAGTTCTAAATATTTATATGTTATTAATATACCAGAAAATACGGATCCGATTTTATTGTTCATGTGAAAATTAATTTTTTTTTTGTCACCCAAAACACGATTTCCGCTGCGCATGAACTTTGAAATCCAACAATTGGTATTAGAGCGGTCGTATTTATTCTAGTATATTAATAAGAATGATTTATTGTAAATCATTTTAATATGTATGTAAAAGAGTAGGCTATGCATTTTTATGAATTATCATGTGATGGTGAATGTATGGATATTAATCGTTAATTGTATGGTTGACCTTGGGTTAGGATTTTAATTTTTTGTTTTATATATTGGATATGTAAACCCAAAATTAAATGGGTATTTCTTTTTGTAATTGTTAATTTTTTATAATTGTTCGAGATCAAGATCAAGCCAAATATACGATGCACGGACGGACGTTTTTTTTTATATTTCCAGAATTTTTTTTTCTTCTGCACTGTGCAGCAGTGAGACTGCTGCACAATTTGGGTATTGCTGCACATATGCCGCAAGGGGCTGCTGCCCAGCCGCACAGTGCGGGAGAAAAAAAAAATTGGTGAAAGTCACCTGATTTGAGATTAATGTAATTTTTTTTTTGGTTATTTGTAATTTTAAAATACCCAAATTGTCAACCCGGTTAATATCCAATTTATTTATTTTGTGTGAATTATAAAATATTTATTCTCATGCATATTTTAAATGACATATAGAATTAGCACAATGCCTACTCTTGCATTATAACATGCCATACATACATGTGCATTTTCATAAATTTATTTATGATAGTAAATAGTTTATAATTTGATTCAAAACTATTGTAGATTTTTTATCGATTAGTCGATTAAATAATATTTGTGAATTAATTTTAAATCGTTAAAATTTGTAATGTCACAAAATTCAGTTCTAAGTATTTATAATAAATTGTTTATCATGAATAACTTAGATTTCATAATGAATTTAAGTTTTATTAGTAAAGCGGGTAATTTTATTATGAAACAATTAATTTGGTAATTAAAGACCTTTAATATTGATTTCTTGGTCTTTTTCCGCTAAGTTTTCAAAACATTAGGTGTTTTACATATAAAATCACTAAACTTAAAATAATGAGTGGGAGCGGGTAGTTTGTCAAAACGTCCTTTGGTCTCCACCGTTAGTGCAACATCGTGAAATCTAAGTGGGGCTTCGTGATGACTTTTTTCATCCTCCCTAAGGAGAGTGTTTGGCGGTTAATATCAAGGTTGTACTTCTTACGATAGATTTATAAAATGTATTTCATAATTAACTTACCCTAAGGTGGTTGTTATAAGTTAAATTTTTAGGATCCAAAACGGTGGGTTACACTCATATAAATATAGTTAAAAGTGTTAATTATATTTAGACCAAAAATCGGTTATGAATAATTTTGAAAATATGAGATATTTTGAAAAAATTTATTAATTGAGATTGTCTCTATTTTAATAAGGTATTGTGATCGACCCTAAGGCAACATAATATGCTTATTAATTTTTCCGAGGCTATAGTAGTGCATATATATTTTAGTGTTTAGCATATGCATCATGCATCATGATTACTATGCCAAATTTATTTTGAATTTTATGCATGGAATAATTTAGAATATTTTTTTAATGATTTCAGAAATATGTCAAATCCAATCCTATCACTGTTTGTTACTGAAAAATTAACTGGTGATAACTTTGCTAAGTGGAAGAAAAATATGAATATAATTCTTGTGCTGGATAACCTGAAGTTTGTCCTGATGGAGGAATGTCCTCCAGAACCAGCTGTGAATGCCAACAAAACCATCAAATATGCCTATGAAAATTGGATTCGAGCAAATGACAAAGCTCGTTGTTATTTGCTTGTTGCCATGTCTGACGTGCTTAACACAAAGCACGAAAAGACAGAGACTGCTTATGAGATAATGGAGTCTCTACAAGGCATGTTTGGCAAACCCTCTGATCAAGCTAAACATGAAGCAGTCACGAAAGTCATGAACTGCAAAATGAAAGCTGGAATCATGTTCGTGAGCATGTGCTAATGATGATTAGTACTATTCATGAGGCAGAAATCAATGGGGCTACCATAGATGAAGGCACTCAAGTGGGTATGATTTTAGAAAGCCTTAGCCCACAATTTCTTCAGTTCAAAAGCAATTACTTCATGAATAAGCTGAGTTATAATTTGACTGAATTGCTTAACGAACTCACTACTTTTGAGTCTATTTCTGTGGAGAAGAAAGGAGAAGCAAATGTTGCTGAACCTTCTAACTCTAACTCTTCTCTTAAGAAGAGAAAGAGAAATAAGAATAAAGGTAAGAGTTCAGGAACTGAGAAAACAGCAGGGAACAACAGCAAAAAGAACAAGCCAAACAACAGTCAAGGAAATAAGAATGGCTCCACCCAGAAAAAACCAAAAGGAAAATGTTTCCATTGTGGAATTGATGG
Organism: Zanthoxylum bungeanum; assembly: GCA_019454045.1. Classification (NCBI taxonomy): domain Eukaryota; kingdom Viridiplantae; phylum Streptophyta; class Magnoliopsida; order Sapindales; family Rutaceae; genus Zanthoxylum; species Zanthoxylum bungeanum. Next base: position 10,908 of record SKCR01040216.1, read on the forward strand.
GCATTGAATAGAAACTGCAAGAAGTATCTCGAAGAGCTGAAACAGAAAAAGAAAGGTAAATTAGATTTACTTGTTACTGAATCTTGTTTAGTTGAAAATGATTTATCACCCTGGATAATTGATTCAGGAGGACTAATCATATTTGTTGTTTCTTATAGATGCTTGATTCTTACACAAGACTTGCTGATGGGGACTTTACTTTGAGAGTTGGGAATGGCGCTTTAGTTTCAGCATCAGCAGTTGGACAAATAAAACTTCATGTTGAGAACAATAAATTTTTATTTTTGAATAATGTTATTTCGTACCGGGGTTTACTAGAAACCTCATTTCAGTTTCTCGACTTTATGAACAATGTTATTCAGTTTCTTTTGATAATAAATCAGTTGTTATTTCAAGAAATGGTTTGAATATTTGTTCTGGTTTTATTGAAAATGGGCTATATATAATAAGGCCCAATTTTAATTCATTATTGAATGCTGAAATGTTCAAAGTTACATTGCCAAAAACAAATAAACAAAAGATTTCTCACACTGATAACACATATTTATGGCACCTAAGACTTGGTCATATAAATCTTGACAGGATAAATAGGCTTGTAAAGGATGGTCCTTTAAGAGAACTAAATGTTGGTACTCTACCAGTCTGTGAATCATGTCTTGAAGGTAAGATGACAAAGAGGCTTTTCTCTGCAAAAGGCAATAGGGCCCAAGAACCACTGAAGCTTATACATTCAGATGTTTATGGACCTGTGTCTACACAAGCAAGAGGTGGATATGAGTACTTCGTTACTTTTGTTGATGATTACTCTAGATATGGTTATGTTTACCTAATGAGACATAAGTCTGAAACTTTTGGAAAGTTTAAAGAATTCCAAATCGAAACGGAAAAACAATTAGGTAAATCAATCAAGTGCCTTCGATCAGATCGAGGATGTGAATACCTTGATAATGAATTCAAAGATCACCTATTAGAGTATAGGATTTTATCCCAACTAACTGCACCTGGTACACCTCAGCAAAATGGTGTAGCTGAGAGGAGGAATCGAACTTTACTCGACATGATTCGTTCCATGTTGAGTTATTCTTCACTTCCAAAAACGTTTTGGGGGTATGCTATACAAACATCAACCTACATTTTGAATGTGGTTCCATCTAAGTCAGTACCTAGAACACCTTTAGAGTTATGGAGTGGCCACAAACCCAGTTTGAGTCACTTTCGTATATGGGGGTGCCCAGCATACGTGCTAATGGGTAAGACAACAAAGTTGGAAATGCGTTCTGAAGTTTGTTTCTTTGTAAGATATGCAAAAGGCACAAGGGGAGGTGTGTTTTATAATCCTCGAGATAATAAGGTGTTTGTGTCGACAAATGCCACGTTTCTTGAGAATAATTATATGACAGACTTCAAACCTCAAAGCAAGATAGTCTTGAAGGAATTAAAATCTGATGAGATCAGTCAACAACCTGCTAGGATTGTTGTTCCACAAAGCAATGAGACCACATCTTCGAGTCAGAACATCTTACCACCTCGTCGTAGTGGGAGGATAGTACGACTACCTTCTCGATATAGACAAGATGGTGAAGCACAAGTTGCTGTCACTGATGATGGAAAAGATGACCTATTAACATATAGATGTGCAATGGAAGATCATGACAAAGAGAAATGGCTTGAGGCTATGAAACTTTAGATGGAATCCATGTATTCCAACTCAGTCTGGGAGCTTGTAGATCTACCTGAAGGAGTAAATCCTATAGGGTGCAAATGGATCTACAAAAGAAAGAGGGGAGTGGACTGTAATGTAGAGACATTTAAAGCAAGGCTAGTGGCAAAGGGTTATACCCAAAAAGAAGGAGTTGACTATGAGGAAACTTTTTCACCAGTAGCCATGCTGAAGTCCATTCGAATCTTGCTTTCCATTGATGCTCATTATGATTATGAAATTTGGCAGATGGATGTCAAGACAGCCTTTTTGAATGGCTATCTTGAAGAGACCATCTATATGGAGCAACCAGAAGGTTTTATTAGCAAGGACGAAAAGCAAAAGGTTTGCAAGTTGCAAAGGTCTATCTATGGACTTAAGCAAGCGTCCAGATCTTGGAACATGAGATTTGATGAGGCGATCAAATCTTATGGCTTTATCCAAAATCCTGATGAATCTTGTGTTTATAAATTCATCAAGGACAAGCGAGTGGTCTTTCTAATACTTTATGTTGATGATATTCTACTTATTGGGAATAATGTAGAACTATTATCAGACGTAAAGTTTGGCTATCTGAATAATTCCAAATGAAAGATTTGGGAGAAACAAGTTATATTCTTGGGATCCGTCTTATTAGAGATCGCAAGAAAAAGCTGCTAGCTCTGTCTCAGGCATTGTATATTGACAAGATGCTTGTTAGATATTCAATGCAAAACTCCAAGAAAGGTAACTTACCTTCCCGTCATGGAGTTGTTCTTTCTAAAAGGCAGTGTCCTTCGACACCCCAAAGGAAGAAGATATGAGACGATTCCATATGCGTCGGCAGTAGGGAGCTTGATGTATGCTATGCTATGCACAAGACCTGATATATGCTATGCAGTGGGAATAGTTAGTCGTTTTCAGTCAAATCCAGGATTAGATCATTGGGTAGCAGTTAAGCATATTCTCAAGTATCTACGGAGAACGAGGAACTATATGCTTGTTTATTCTGGCAGGGATTTGATTCCGATTGGAAATACTGATTCTGATTTTCAATCAGATACAGATGATCGAAAGTCGATATCTGGATCAGTGTTCACTCTTGGTGGGGGAGCTATAGTTTGGAGAAGCATCAAACAATCATGTGTTGCTGATTCAACTATGGAAGCCGAATATGTGGCTGCTTGTGAAGCTGCCAAAGAAGCGGTTTGGCTCCGAAAGTTCTTTACCGATCTGGAAGTGGTTCCAGATATGGACAAGCCATTGTCACTTTATTGTGATAATAGTGGTGCAGTGGCTAATTCCAAAGAATCAAGAAGCCACAAGAGATCAAAACATTTGAGCGGAAATATCATGTGATTAGGGACATTGTGAAACGGGAGACGTGGCTGTTCTGAAGATTCCATCTGCAGAGAATCTAGCCGATCCTTTTACCAAGACGCTGCCTGCAAAGAGTTTTGAGGGGCATCTAGAAGGATTGGGATTAGAGACATGTCTTATTTGCTTTAGGGCAAGTGGGAGTTTGTTGGGATTTGTATGCCCGACAAGCAAATATGTTCGAAACATGATTGATTAATAAATTTGTGATTCTATTTTATTCCATGTATGCATTTTGATTTGCTTTATAAAATTCATGAAAATTCCGTGATTATTTATGTAGCTTTAAATTAAACATATGTGTATGTAAAATGTTACATGCATATATGCATGGATAAAATTTAAAGAGTAATAATCAAAATTTGTCCATGACTATGATTGAAGTTGGGAATCTTCAAATTCAAAGTCATAAATACAGTTCATTCCATTATGAATGGTATAGTTCTATCCAGACTATATTATGTAGAGACATAAAAATGAATGTATTTTATATAATAAGATTATATTGGACAGACCCGATAAAATTGAAAAGTTCTAATAATTCTGTTAAATATGGAACATCATTTTATCATAATGATGGTCATATATGTGATGATCTAAAATCATTATATTTAGCAGACTCCTATATCATATTAATTTATTCTTTAATTTACTCGGTACGGTTTTGTATTTATTACATTTCGTAAACCTTGTATTTTGGGAATGAGTTGAATGAATAGCTGGGAATGCTAACCTGATATAATGAAATCCATTCATAAGATTCTCTGTTTGTTAGTTCAGGACCTGAACGATTAGCGCGCAAATTCATAAGTTATGAATTAATTATTCACTTGAGAACTAATGAAGTCAAGGATAAAGATGTAACTGGAGAGGTTGACGAATATTTTTATACCTAGCTCCTTTACGAATCTGTTATGGAGGATCATTGCATAGGTAATGACTATATCAATGGATGAATACTTTGAGTAATTAATTCTATAATTCTGAGAGTGCAATTCTGGGTATGTAGTGGAGTTACTCCAGAAGTAATAATTCGTTTATTAATAAAAGAGTTTATATTTTATCGACGGAATTATTGGAGCTTCGATTATAGGTCCATCGGTCCCCTCGTCGTCTTCTATCACTGTTCGAACGATATAATTGCGAAGAAAATAGTTGGGAATTATTTAAAATAATTATGAATTATTTTACACTCTAATTATTCCATAAAGCTCATGTTTGAAAATTATGACAAATATTGTCTTAATATATTTATTAATAGATAATGTATCTAGTTATTAAATTATGAAAATTAATATTTATTTAATTTGATTAATTAAATTTTAATTTAATGAGATACTATTTTCAAAAGTTGAAAATGTTAAAAAATTGTTTTTTAATGATTATCTTTGACAATTTATATAAATCAATCAAAGGATTTTATATTTGATTTTTTGAAAATTAAAATTAATATATCCTTAATGGATTTGCTTGATAAGAATTTGATTTTGATCAAGTTAATAATTCAAAAAAAAAAAAAATAATCCATAATCCTAACTAAACTAACAACAAAAACGTGAGCTGTTTGGGAATATATTGATTTTGGTTTTTCAATTTGAAAGAGATACAACAACAACAACCAAAACGTGAGGCAGTGGGAGAGTAAAAGGAAATAGTTTTTCCTTTTAATTTTTTCTTGGTTTTGGTTTTGAGAAAACTAAAAAAAATAATCACAAGATTCGTCTCATGTGTTGAGCACACGAATCCTTCACAATATTAGAGTATTCTTTGTAATTACTTTCACGCCCCCACAACGTTCGTTGGAGGTGAGGAGAAGACGAGGAAGATCGTGGTTCAAAGAATCGATTTACAAAGAGATCCAGATCTAACGTATATTACTAACCTGGGGTTCTAAATATTTATATGTTAGTAATATACCAGAAAATACGGATCCAATTTTATTGTTCATGTGAAAATTATTTTTTTTTTGTCACCCAAAACACGATTTCCGCTGCACATGAACTTTGAAATCCAACATTATATAAGTCATATCTCGGTTTATTTTCATTTAGTACTTAAAACACCGGCGGCCAATAAATAATATTAAAAATTATGCTCAAGGAGCTAGCCATATGTCCAATTAATTAAACCCAAAAAAATAAAGAGAAATATATTTTAAGAAATGAGAATTATTTAACCTTCTTTTTTTTCGGCTACCAGGAATCTAATGCCTGGTTGCAAAGTGCAATCTCAGCCATATTTTCAGATATTTGGTGGGCTACTACTAGCCTACATAAGGGATTTAGCCCCACTTGCAAATTGCAATATAATTCAATATATGCTTAATGCCAAGCCATTTATTTAATCTTTCTTCGTGAGAAGAAAAGGTCAGCCCATTGATAACATCACATGCCACTAAATTTAAATGGTTCCCCAGATGGGATTGGGTCAGGAATGAAAAGTGAAAAAGAGATTTTGCCCTGACTGTATGGCTTGGTGTAGCCTAGAATAAACTTTGCCCACTGTATTGATACATTCTGAGGCTAGGGTTTCCTTAAAAAAATAAAATAAATAAATAAATAAATAAATAAATACTAGGACATGATGGTGATAGAAGTGTATTCAAAGTAGTTGCAATTTTAAAATATGTTTTAGTGTGAGAGAAGAAAGCAGTTTTTTATGTGGGAGACAAAAGTGCAAAACTATAAGAGTAGAGCCTTAGCACACATGGAATCTCTGTATCTCTCTCTAGTAAACATATGAGCAAAGTAATTTATATCTACTACTAGAAAAATAGGCTATCTTAATAGTACATGATCCGTCAAGAAAGAAATTTCTTGACAGAAAACTTAAGTGTAAAGAATCGGGGTGTCAAGAATTTTTTTACAGACGTTTTGCTGTCAAGAATTCTTGACAGATTATTTCTCTATGAAGAATTCTTGACAAATTTTGTCTATCAATAATTCTTCACAGAAACAAATCTGTTAAAAAAATCTATCATGAACACATGACAGATTAATATGATAGATTTGTTTCTATTAAGAATTGTAGGCAAGAAACAAAATTTGTAATTTTCATGACATATTTTTTTGATAGATTTGTTATGTCAAGAATTTTAGGCGAGAAACAATTTATAATTTTTCATTTTAACGCGACTTTTGGGAGGAAAATTAAATATATTTTTAAAAATTGAAATAATGGCATAAATTGTATATGATATTATCAATCATGCAAATAAATATTGCACAAGATAATTGAAATAAAACCTGCATAATATACTTAATTATCAATGTAGTCATTAACAAAATATTATATATTTTCCAACATATTTCTCCTAAACTTAAGTATTATACCAAAAACTGTTAAGCTTGTTAAATAACGATAATTTTATAAGTATACAAAAATTAAATAAGGCCTGAAACATAAGATGCCCAATCCGAAAGAACTTCATTGATCTCATATTGAGAATATGTTTTTTTTTTCCATTGAACTATAAATATAAAAATCAAGTTAGAGTTATATTTTTTTTTTAAAAAAAAAAAAAAGAAGAAAAAAGAAAGAAGGGGATAAAAACAAACTTACAAATTTATATTGAACTCATTTGCATAATTTAAGTAAAAAAATAAACTTAATTTCAGTTAATTGTATATGTCATAAACTGTAAATTCTAACTTTAAATTAAAAAGTATACATGTACATGAATATCCCAATTTGTAGTAGCCCTCCAAGAACAGCAACTGGCTCCGCTGCTTTAACTACATTGATGATGAATTAGAATAGATTTTATGAACACAGAAAAATCTTGTCAATCATTATCACACTTTCCAAGCACATAATGATGTACCTTTGTTAAAGAAGAATAATTTTTTTATGAAAAAGAAAATTCTTATCAATAATTATCATACACTGTCCATGCACAAAATGATGCACATTTGTCAAAGAAAACTTTTACTATCTCGAGTTTTTCGGAACAGTATTAGAAGGTTTTCGAATTAAAGTTTACGTTTTGGAATTTTATGATGTTTGAAAATAAGACTTTATGTGTTGGAAAATAGGTTGTAATTTTTTTAAGTGAAGTTTCATCGTGTTGGAAAACGCGTGGTTTCGAAAACAAGTTCCGTGATTTATATTTATATCGTTATACATGCAAAAGTTTTTTATTCCAGCTATGAAAATAGCAAAAGAACTTCGATTGATCTGATTCTTGAACCATCAGACTCATTTTTCAGAGACGGACAATTTTTGTGTTGAACACTTTTCACACTTTGTACCAGAAAGGCTTCAAATATGCGAATTTGTGAGAAAGCCACATGAAAGGGACCTAATAGCAATTTTCGGGGGTTACAATATAATTTTCAGAAACTTTCTTATAAATACCCCATAGTTTCTACTTATTTCAAAAATGGAAAAACATATCAAATCACCCAATTCGACCCTCCACCCCCAAAAGATGTCATTAGCTTCGCTGGTCATGCCGGAGGCCTACCAACCGGCGCGACCTGCAGGGGGGTGCGCTGGCCACCCCTCCACCTTGTGGTGGCCGGCGGTAGCCCCAATCGTTGGAAAATGGCGAAAATGATGAGGAGATGCGTAGAAATGGGTTTGTCGATCCTGAATCCTCGCTTTGTTTCATGACCGGAGCCACCCGTCAAATCGAAGCTCTCAAAGAGTACTGCTAGTTGGCTGTGAAAGATTTCACGCGAAACGAAGGAGAAAGATTCGGTGAATAGTGACCCATGGTGAACAATACCTCCGACCAAAATTTCGTCGATTCCAGCGCATTCATGGGATTGTTTGGAGTCCGTATATGCCCTCGAAATCTTAGTAAGACCTCCGAGTAAAAACTCGCAAATTTCAAAATTCCGTTAAAAGTTTAGATTTTTCCAGTAGCTTCATAAAGTAGCGTATTGATATAAATTGATTTGTTTGTGTTGGAGATTCTAAGGTCCAAGATCATAAATCAAGCAAGAAAATGTGTGAGAATACATTCGAGAAGTCGCGGAATACTTACATCGAGCGGTTGAGCGACGCGGATGCAACAAAAATGAAATCTTTTGGCCTTGAACTGGTTCGGCAGTGGGCTATTTTTGCTCATTGGTTTGGCCTCCATTTTGGTCCTTCGTCAAGCTCCAAGCTTCGTCGAATGGTTCCCGGCTCATGGGTGGACTTCCCTATCACCTTCGCATGTCTCTCGGAGTGTTAGCTCTCTTGATTTTTGCCACAAAAACCAACACACTTGCTTCCATCATTCACGTTTTTTTCAAACCAGAAACCAGAAAGTTTACTGCCCCTTGGGCGTGAATGATAATGAAGAGAATGGAGGAGAGAGAGAGATAAATGTGTTATGTAATTTTGGTAATTGATTTTACAAATCAAATATACAAAATTTGGTTTCAAAAGTCAAGGCAATTAATGCCCACAAATGCCAACCACAATCATCACTCAATCACATCAATCACAAGTTGTCAAGTCACATCACTCATAGTGACAAGTGATTTGACGCTTGATGCGACTAGCGATTTGACGTTTGATTTGACTTGCGTGACGCACTCGAATTTGAAATACGAATGCGCTCGCAAATAATCCCGGGCTTGGGTTCGCTAATTCCAAATTAACGAATTTTCCATTGCGTCGTAATTAAATGATTACGCCTAGCGAAGCCACTATTCACGTCGCTAATGAATTAATTCTAAATTAATTCGCTCTCCCGAATTAAAATCTAATTTTAATTCCGCTTCGAAATCCAATTTCGTTCAATATATCAAATATATTAATTTACCGATTAATTCCAAATTAATCGTTATCTCTCTTTAATTGATATTTTATCCTAGATAAAATATCTCTGCAATTAATCCCAGATTAATTTTCTCTCTCATCTTATTAATCCCAGATTAATTTAGAGTGCGAGTCATACGTCATCGGTGAATCTTTGGGAAGCGACCCATGAGATCCCCGGATATGTTGGCAGTAAATTCGGTCGTCGGACTATCCAAACACGTAAGTACCTCGTACTACGTTTATACCGATTTACAAGACAAGGTTGGCCTCTAGCAAAACACCATGCCTGCCTAATTCTCCGGAAATATCCTTACAGGAATAAATGATCTGTATCAGGCGTAGTATACTTAGTATTGCATATTTCTGTCCAGCATCAGATGATCACATGCGAGGCCTGGGGCTGATACAGTGTCTTCCCCATACGAAGCATATATCGGATAACGAGCAACTAGTCTCTTTAATATCGGATAATCATGACCCAGTCATATTATCCCGACGGTTGCAACCTTATTTAGTGAACCAGTTCTCTATCTCTGCGCCATCATCAACTCCATATGACTGGAGTGACACTTCCGTCTTGACATCACACCCAACACACTACGATTCTCGATATACCCAGAATTGGCGTACACAGAAACCGGTTAAAGCCCTGGACGACCTCAACCAAAGTATATTGATTGTCGTATGCATTAGCGGTGCAAGTCTCAGGTTAAGACCAAATACACCTACCCTGATTTCGGATTTCCATAGACACATAGTCATACTACCAATGGAATTACGAGGGGGTCTTATCCAGAGCGAAGCTGTTTCCCGTACCATCGGTGAAACACAACCTCCTATTACACTTGCATGAGTATCATATACTAAAAATATATGAGAACTATGCCGTTGTGTCTACACAACGCGCACAAATGTAATACTAGTCTTTTACGCATTCATCGATGTCTAATCTCGATGATGCTCTGACTAGGGATGTTTAATGATTTATCATTCGTGGACTGATACTGTCTCATATCATTCTCCGTCCAGGAACAAATCATAGGGACCTCTCATCATTTATTCATCTAGGTGATCTAATCACAAATGATAAGAGTGCAATCTCCTTTGTCACATAGTTAATTTGTACAACAACACCGTGATCTGTACATATAGTGACGCTATGGGTTATAATTGTCCAACAATCTCCCACTTGGCCTATAGCCAGTCACTCGAGTGTCCAACACCCGAACTATGTACGGTTGGCTCAAATTGCTGAGAAAAGTTTTTCGTCAGGGGATTTGCATGATTATCGTCTGATGCGATTTATATGATCATCACATCGCCACGATGTACGATCCGAACGAATCAGATGAATAGTTGAAGTATGTATCTGGATCGTTGATGAGACCAATAATTCTTTGGCTTGTGCTCAAGCCTAGCTTAGCTGCTAACAGAATTATATCTAATCTAATTAGATTTATTATCGACCCAGAAGGCTTCTATTACCGCCTCAGCTGCAGCAATAACCCGCATTTGTTGTTTATTTGGTAACAGTATCTTGCTTGGAAAATTTCCAGCTCACTGTACCGTTATTCAAACTTTATAGTACCGTTGGCGACTTATAGTCATTTTCAGGAAAGCCAAGCTTTCACCGATTATTTTATGGGAATGTCATTTCCAAGAAATGACATATTATCATTATTATTCAGGACATTCACTGTCAGCGCGCTCCCACTAACTTCCTTATATACACAAGAATCATTTCGTTTTGAATTAAATCATAAACTATTATGATTACATCAAAACGATAATTCCAAGAACCTAATGCTTGCTTCAATCCATACATGGATCGAATAACCTGCAAACCTTGTTTGCTAGTTTTTGGTACGACAAAACCGACAGGATGTTGTAAACATCCTCCTAAAGGTTTCCCTTTCAGGAAAGCGATTTTCCCGTAATGTTGTCATATTTCATACATGAAACATGCAGCTTTAGCAAGCATTATCCAAATGGATTTACCGTGGCAACAGTTAAAGGTTGAATCGTAATCAACAAAATGTTGATAACGATACATTTCTGCTACAAGCCTAGCTTAGTACGTTGGTATGTTGCCATCCATGTACGTCTTTCTTGAAGACTTATAAGTACCAATAGGCACAATGCCTTGTGGTACATCAACTAGTTCTAAACATGTTGATATACATGGAATCCATTTCGGATCATATGGCACTTTGCCATAATAGGGAGTCGATACCTTGTATCACATCCTCATTCGTAGTCAGTTGGTATACCTCAATAAGATAGATATCTTTATGAGGTGAGATTAGAAACCCATACCCCAAGTTGTTTTCTGACTCTCTCCGACTTACGTGGTTCTTGTGTATACGAAGATTAATGGTAATAGTTTCATCCTTGATGAACTATTTGTGTTCCATTAGGAATCGGTGCCTAGAATAGTATTACCCTGATTCTCATCGAGTTTTACTATCCTCCCATTTACCACTGCATATCGATATTCCTCTTAGGAAAACTGCATGGTGAGCAACAATCTAATTGTTCTCTAGTGAATTGTATAAGTACAATACTTTGGTATCCCTAGGATAACCTACAATTGGCACGAAATCTGTCAAACAGATTTTTATGGAACCTTATTCAAAATAGGTTATGCACTGTTAAAGTGTATCCGTTGAAGGAAATGGTAGCTCAGAGCGACTCATGATTAACCTTATCATGTCTAACACAATTCGGTTAATCCGGTTTGAACACACCGTCACTTTGACGTGTTCCGGGAGGAGTCATCATTTGAAAGAATACTATACTCTTTCAAGTATTTTAGAAACTTATTGCTTAAGTATTTTCCATTACGGTCTTACCGTGACGGTATAATATTTTAGCCGATCTGTTTGTCTATTTCGTGTCGAAACTTTAAAAGTTTCCGATTTGTGTTCTTCAAAAGAAACACATAACCATAACGCGATGCCACATCCGTAAAGGTCACGAAATATTCATATCCACCTCTAGTCTAGCTAGACATGGGCCCACTTGCTTCACTATGAACTAGGGCTAACAGATAGGTGACATTTGCACTTTTACCAAGTAAATAGTGTTTTAAGCACTTTGCCCAATAAACTAGATTCGTAGACTTTATTTGAATGGAATCAAATCAGTCTGAGTACCCACTCTTCAAAAGTGTGGATGTACGAGTCTTGTTTGATTGTGTCCCAGACTACAACGCCACAATATGTTTCATCGGATCAAATCAGTTTGAGCTATTTGTTTGTCATTATATACGTTTGAGATTTATTTATATTCAAAATATAAATGCTGTTATTCACATCTAATGTGTTTATCTCAATATCATCTTTATATAATAAAACACTTTAGTGTTCTAAAATATAAAGGTTCACCCGCAGCGGGATAAACACTGATATAGAGATAATGTATCTAGTCAAACTAGTTACATTATAACAGTTTCCTAATCCTGCTCATAGCAGATTCTGAACATCAGTATATATTTATGTACCACACTAAGTATTTAAAATCTAATTTCAATACTAGTAGTGAACACAATCTTGACAAACATATTTGAAGTCGGAGCCCTGCACCGTCTTCAATTCCTTCATGTCTGCTTTGTTCAAACGGCAGTCACGCTTCCGCGATCTCGTTTTCCACAATTTAGGCAGACATTTTTGGATATGTCCTTTTATCTTCCTAAAAGATTATAATGATTTTGCCTTTGCCCTTTTTCAACATTCCAGAAGCCTTTGGCCATGCCTCCGGTTTCTAGAATATCGAAGTAAGGTGCGCCTTGCGCTACTTGCCTTATTGCAAACTTTGTCTTTATCTCCTTGAAAATAGTTATTAACCCTCCAAGAGTTTACTATTGCAATATTAGTACTTCTAAAATCTAAAAATAGATTTATGAAGATCCTTCAATTTCATTATCATACTTTAAGGATCTAATCCTTAGTTCTGATTCAGAAATTAAAGAGTCTACTGCGACAAGCTTAATGGATTAAACACTAAAGTTATCATCACATAATCTTCCAAAGATTATGCTCGACTATTTTCTTAACTCCGGGCTTAGGCCTAATATATTATTTTATCAAATAAAATAACTTATTATTAGTTTCCAGGACCATTCTGAAACTTTATTCCCAATTTGAAAATTAAACGATTTAATTACATTTTCCCTAGGATTATTTATTAAATATTAATCTTTCAATTTATATCTTGATTCTAATAGTCCAACTATTTAATTAACGATTTAGGTACTATTTATTATAATGATTATAATAGTCCAACTATTTAATCAACTATAATTTAATAGATTAAAATCAATTATATTGATTACTATAATCTAATTATAAAATCAACTATAAATGAATAGTTTGAATATAGTCCAACTATTTATTAAAACAACATTTAAATATTAGTCCAACTAACATTTAATTATTTGATGAATTGATATTTGAATGAGCGCGTATGACGAGTAATTGAACGAATATTGCAATCTTGACTTTGGCCAACAAATTGTATGATAATTAACTAGGTAGATCTCTAAGATCGATTGGATCCAATCCAATTCCTAGATCCGGTAGGGGGACATCCAAGTCCGAAACACATATCTTATATATGCCAATACATCCAATGTATTACCTAACCATTTTCCTCTGAATCAACTAAGCATTGGCTTTGGCACAACAAACTTAGCGATCCCAGTTAAGCGCGACCCATTGACCACGGAAAGCTTCGTAATCAATGTCGATGGACAAGAAGTGGTCTTGACTTTTGCCAACAAACCACAAGACACTGACATGTAACAAAGCCTTCGTGATTCAAATACATCCTCGACGAACAAAGGCCTTGACTTTGGCCAACAAGCCAATGCCAGTCTTGGATCTTGAGTGAGAATCACTCAATGGAATGAAAGACGCTTAATATTATGCGAGGGTTTTTCGAGTGCAAATTGGCAACCAATTTATTATCTTTGTTAAGGTCTCATCATCATACACCCTTAAACATGCATTCTAAACACATAATAAAGCGCGTATAAGAAAAATAATAATGATATGCGGATGGATGCTTTACATATTGATCCTAGATCAAATATCTCCCTTTCTCTCTCCCGCTAGCACATGTATTACTTCTACCCGTTACACTACACTTCTAAAGAAACCTCATTTACATTGAGGGGAATAGGTGAGAAGAGAATACAAAGAATAGAGAGGTAATAAGGCTGGACTCGCAGGTCCAATTAATAAATCGAATTTATTACAACAATTTCTAAAATTGCCTCAACCATCTAATATCCATCCGATATACATTATTCATGCATCGCAACCATGTATTCACACAAGCATGTTATCAATCAATCTAATCAAATTAATTAATCTGATAATTAGTGATCATCCAATGTTCAAACAACGATTTGATTTTGTTCGAGTCAAACTCATTTTTGCGAATAAGTACTTAAAGTACGAATTCTCGAATTAAATTAAACTACACAATTAAATCCAATTCAATTTGTATTTAATTCTAATTCACTATTTAATTCCAAATTAAATATCACACTTTATTTACGAACCTTTACGATTTAAATTCCAAATTTAATCGTTACGGGTCTCAAAGCCCGATTAACGTCCAACGTCAATTTAATTAAAGTCCAATGAGCTTTTAATTAATTTCTTAAGGCATTGACTTTTGGTCAACTCGGGACAAACCCATAACCAAAGTCCAATCCGGGAGTTACCCCATAAGCCTAGAAATCAATCTTGGCCCATTAGGCCCAATTAAACTTTAAAGGTCCATTAAGTCGCATTTAGGCTTTATGGATGCGGTTTTGGGCCCAATTGGATCCAAACAATTTAGCCTAAACCCAACTTTGTACAACAAAGCCCATTAAGCCCAATAACAACATTTAAGCCCAAATACAATTTCAAGCCCAATTTAATTAAACACAAAAATTCCAAATTTACCATTTAATTAAACTAAAGTGTATAGAATTATTAATTACCCAAATCAATATTTCCAAAACACCAAATTTGTACAATTAATCATGCTCATTATTATTAAATCATGTCCAACACAATTTAACAAAAATCAAACCTATTACATGCTTCTAATGTTCTCGGCAATTTGGGGATTTTACGTCCGATTCGAATTCAATCCAATTAATTCCACAATCGACATTAAATCATTATCCCAAATGATTTCCAACACATCAAATTGTCAAAAATCAAAATCCCAAGACATATTAGGGCTATACCAATTCGGCCAACATGAAAAAATTGGGGAAAAATGTTCCAAACATAATTTCAACAAATTGATCCAATCAATCCTTAATTCAAACACATTTAAGCATACTAATCAATCCAATTTAATTAATCATGCTCAAAATCAAGTTTGCCCAATTTTAAGCCCTAAATCAATTCATGCTTTTAACCAAGCTCTGATACCATTGTTGGAGATTCTAAGGTCCCAAGGATCATAAATCAAACATGAATATGTGTGAGAATACATTCGAGAAGTCGTAGAATACTTACATCGAGCGGTTGAGCGACGCAGATGTAACAAAAATGAAATTTTTCTGCCTTGAACTGGTTTGGCAGTGGGCTGTTTTTGCTCACTGGTTTGGCCTCCATTTTGGTCCTTCGTCAAGCTCCAAGCTTCATCGAATGGTTCCCGGCTCATGGGTGGACTTCCCTATCACCTTCGCATGTCTCTCGGAGTGTTAGCTCTCTTGATTTTTGCCACAAAAACCAACACACTTGCTTCCCCCATTCACGTTTTTTTCAAACCAGAAACCAGAAAGTTTACTGCCCCTTGGGCGTGAATGATGATGAAGAAAATGGAGGAGAGAGAGATATAAATGTGTTATGTAATTTTGGTAATTGATTTTACAAATCAAATATACAAAATTTGGTTTCAAAAGTCAAGGTAATTAATGCCCACAAATGCCAACCACACACATCACTCAATCACATCACTCACAAGTTGTCAAGTCACATCACTCAAAATGACAAGTGATTTGACGCTTGATGCGACTAGCGATTTGACGCTTGATTTGACTTGCGTGTCGCACACGAATTCGAAATGCGAATGCGCTCGCAAATAATCCCGGGCTCGGGTTCGCTAATTCCAAATTAACGAATTTTCCGTTGCGTCGTAATTAAATGATTACTCCTAGCGAAGTCACTATTCACGTCGCTAACGAATTAATTCTAAATTAATTCGGTCGCTCGAATTAAAATCTATTTTTAATTCCGCGTCGAAATTCAATTTCGTTCAATATATCAAATATATTAATTTACCGATGAATTCCAAATTAATCGTTATCTCTCTTTAATTGATATTTTATCCTATATAAAATATCTCCGCAATTAATCCCAGATTAATTTTCTCTCTCATCTTATTAATCCCAGATTAATTTAGAGTGCGAGTCATACGTCATCGGTGAATCTTTAGGAAGCGACCCATGAGATCACTGGATATGTTGGAAGTAAATTCGGTCGTCGGACTATCCGAACACGTAAGTACCTCGTACTACGTTTATACCGATTTACAAGACAAGGTTGGCCTCTAGCAAAACACCATGCCTGCCCAATTCTCCGTAGTATACGTAGTATTGCATATTTCTGTCTAGTATCGGATGATCATATGCGAGGCCTAGGGCTGGTACAGTGTCTGCCCCGTACGAAGCATATATCGGATAACGAGCAACTAGTCTCTTTAATATCGGATAATCATGACCAAGTCATATTATCCCGACGGTTGCAACCTTATTTAGAGAGCCAGCTGCACAATCATCAACTCCATATGACTGGAGTGACACTTCCGTCTTGATAAAGTAGCGTATTGATATAAATTGATTTGTTTGTGTTGGAGATTCTAAGGTCCCAAGGATCATAAATCAAGCATGAACATGTGTGAGAATACATTCGAGAAGCCGCGGAATACTTACATCGAGCGGTTGAGCGACGCGGATGCAACAAAAATGAAATCTTTTGGCCTTGAACTGGTTCGGCAGTGGGCTGTTTTTGCTCATTGGTTTGGCCTCCATTTTGGTCCTTCGTCAAGCTCCAAGCTTCGTCGAATGGTTCCCATCTCATAGGTGGACTTCCCTATCACCTTCGCATGTCTCTCGGAGTGTTAGCTCTCTTGATTTTTGCCACAAAAACCAACACACTTGCTTCCATCATTCACGTTTTTTTCAAACCAGAAACCAGAAAGTTTACTGCCCCTTGGGTGTGAATGATGATGAAGAGAATGGAGGAGAGAGAGAGATAAATGTGTTATGTAATTTTGGTAATTGATTTTACAAATCAAATATACAAAATTTGGTTTCAAAAGTCAAGGCAATTAATGCCCACAAATGCCAACCACAATCATCACTCCATATGACTGGAGTGACACTTCTGTCTTGACATCACACCCAACACACTACGATTCTCGATATACCCAGAATTGGCGTACACGGAAACCGGTTAAAGCCCTGGACGACCTCAACCAAAGTATATTGATTGTCGTATGCATTAGCGGTGCAAGTCTCAGGTTAAGACCAAATACACCTACCCTGATTTCGGATTTCCATAGACACATAGTCATACTACCAATGGAATTACGAGGGGGTCTTATCCAGAGCGAAGCTGTTTCCCGTACCATCGGTGAAACACAACCTCCTATTACACTTGCATGAGTATCATATACTAAAAATATATGAGAACTATGCCGTTGTGTCTAAACAACGCGCACACTTGTAATACTAGTCTTTTACGCATTCATCGATGTCCAATCTCGATGATGCTCTGACTATGGATGTTTACTGATTTATCCTTCGTGGACTGATACTGTCTCATATCATTCTCCGTCCAGGAACAAATCATAGGGACCTATCATCATTTATACATCTAGGTGATCTAATAAAAAATGATAAGAGTGCAATCTCCTTTGTCACATAGTTAATTTGTACAACAACATCGTGATCTGTACAAATAGTGACGCTATGGGTCATAATTGTCCAACAGTTTTAGCATAAGTTTATTGAATATGTGCATTCGGTAGAATCCGAGTGAAAACAGAATGAGTTAGATCGATCTGATAGAATATGCAAGTTTCGATAAAACTGAGTTTTTGAGTATAATCTTATGTTTTGATTTTGATGATAATTATGAGTTATATATGATATTATGAAAATATTTTGGTAAATCCGGGTAGGTTCGAAGGGTTCGAGACTCTTCCGTAGCGTTTGTGGAAACGTTTTCGGAAGAATTTTCAAAAATACGTAAACCGAGAATTAAAGTTTACTAGTGGCATTAATTAGTTTGTAATGGTGTTTTACGATTATTGAAACTGAGAATATTGAAATCGGATTTGATTTGGTTGTCCCGGAAAGATCTGGATTTTATCGTAGTCAAGTCGAGAATATCGTAAATCATGATTCTGACGGTATTTCGCCATTTATTTTGATAGATGTGACTAGGACCTGGAGTGCTCGCGAAATCTGGTAAATAACTCATGCGATGAGAGCTTAATTGGTGAATTCTTGTTTTGAATATACATATATATATATATATATATATATATATATATATATATATATTATATATATAATATATATATAGACGATTGATATGTTAGGTTAAAAAGAGGATAGTTAAGAAGTAGTTTGAGAATGAGTTCAAGGTTATGTTTAGTTAAGCGAAACGACCATCACAAGTATGGCTTTTGTTATTACCATGATATAAAGTGAGAGGTTCAATGATATTAATATTTGTATGTATGTATTGATGTGTTTTGAAGTGAAATATTTGATCAGCTTAATATCTATGTGTATATGGGAATATATGTAAAGGTATGAACCTGTAACGATATGAAATTATGTAGGTGAATGAACTCATAAATGAATAAGTATATGAATGTGTATTCGATAAATGGAACAAGCCATGATTTGTGATTTGGTGTTAGCTTATGTATATGTATGGTATATGAATAACTTATTTTTGTCTTATACATGTAAATTATTTTGTAACATCGCCAGTGCGGAAATGTTACCGGCAGGTGATGGATCCTTACCACCACCCTAAGCCTCTGACCATTTCTAAACTTTCTTGACTATGTTACTATAACAAACGCTTATTAAACTATTTCACAAATCAATTACTGTACAAACAACTTAATGACTTTAAATAAATACTTATACTTCAAATAAATAACATCATAAACCTTTAGACTTGACTCACACCGACATACATGCATTCTATTTGAATACGAACAACAACCTTAGCATGACAGACCCATACTCTAGTGACTTCAGCAACTCAAATCCTTGATCTCAAGCTCCTATTCGGCTATAGCTCACCAGATAAAGCTACCTGCAAAACAACTGTGCAGTTGGGGGGGCAGATCATTTGAATGACCTGGTGAGTGGATACTAAGAATAACAAACCATAAGAAAAATCTAAAACATGTCCATAAACCATTTTTCATGCATCTATCGTCAAAAATATATCAAGCGTTCAACACTCAAGTCGCACACATAGACTTAGCGAGGAACGAACGATCCCTTATCGATAAGGTAGTGGGTCAATCCACTTCTGATGGATCAGACCCTAAACAAGCACCCCAGAAAAAACATATGACGAGTCATGAAAACATAAAAACATGTAACAAGCGTCGAGGCGGAAATATATCATCAATCGAGCTTTTCAGCGGAAACATGTAGATAATTTAAAAATCATGAAGCATGGAACAAGCCTGAGATGAAAACAATTAATCATTATGCATGTTCTTTATTAATTTAAAACCTCAAAATAAATAAAACTTCAAAACTCGAAATATTTTAAATTATAAGTCAAGAAAACATAAAATAAAGTATCCACTCACTGAGATGGATGATTGTCAAAAAACTCCCTATGGAATTGTTGACGCTATGAGCTCATGTCTGTAACATATAATAAGTCGAACTCATTATACTAGGCATGACAAAAATAATTCTTAAGTATTAGTTAGTCTATTTAATGCATGAGGTCC
Source organism: Zanthoxylum bungeanum (assembly GCA_019454045.1). Lineage (NCBI taxonomy): Eukaryota > Viridiplantae > Streptophyta > Magnoliopsida > Sapindales > Rutaceae > Zanthoxylum > Zanthoxylum bungeanum. The sequence goes on from SKCR01040216.1 coordinate 30,730, forward strand.
CAAATTCACTAAAAATTCAAGGTACCCAAGTTTTCTAAGAATTTTATGGACCTAGATTCCATGTTCAGGAAGTACGATAGCGAAATTTCAGTTTCCGCCTAATCGTTAAAATCTTCTGCTCAATGGTTAAATTCGAAAATTCACTATGACTAATTGGAATAGAATGAATGGCTGAAATGTTAATATAATGGTCTTTCATGTGTCTAATTTATGTCGGTTATTACGGATCTCAATTTCGATTTCGAAAACTCAAGTTCTAAGCCGAAATTCAAGGGTGATCAGAAAGATAAACTGGGTGTATTCGCAGCAGGTCACCCGACTTTAAAAATTCGGTTTGGCTTCATCCCAAGTCCAAATATTTTGATTTTTTGATATGTTACTCTCTTATATCGTTATCCACTCAGAGTTTTACGGTTCATCATTTGGGCATCAAAAACTCAAGTTAAAGCCAGTTTATTACAACCTGTCCAGAACGTGACTTCATTAAACTTCCTACCCAACATACCAATTTCACCCCTCTATTAACTTTATTTAATTTGATCATCACTACCATATTTTCCAGCCCAAAGAACACATATTATCATATATAAAATTTAATTAATTTTTTAATCTTATTACGATCATCATTTTATCGAACACTAGGTGTGTGTTATGGTTACACATTACATTTAATACAAACTCTACTAATACACTTCAACATGCATCAATCCTTCATCAAACCACCATAACAACCCCTGTCTTTCTCCACCTTGTGAACTCATCATTAATCATCAGCCACCATTTTACAGTTTCTAATTCACTCCTTCTAAGTATATCCAATTCAGCCATTTCACACACAAGTTTTTATATCATAACATATTCTTTCACTGATTTCCAACACTTCCTTAAGAAGTCCCACTATGGTCGAACGTAATCTCTCTCTAAGCTTAAAATATTTCTCCATTCAACACCATAACTACTATCATAAACAAAACACCCACTAATAATTCCCTTTAGTAGTCGAACCCACTTATCTCTCATAGATCCAATTCTTCTTCTTCCAATCACATAAACCACACACTACATAAAATAAAACAACATTCTAAAAAAAAATGAAGACTTGTGAAGCTTCTTGATGATTTCTTGTTTGTTTGGTTTACTCTAGAGAAGTCTAGAGATCTTAAAAATATAAATGTAATGGGCCGAAAATGTAGGGAATTTAGGCTTGGTTGTTTTACTTTATTTTGAGCTTGAATGTATTTGTTAATTTAATGGAGTGTACTTAATTTGGGTGCATCGATGCACCCAAATTATTTCCTTTATACACCCGACGCGTTTGCCAATTTCATACGAAGTCCATACGCCCACCAAACTAAATTTCATTTTCTGATTAATTATTTTTCTTCATCTCAGAAAAATTTTATCCTTCTAACTAGATCATAAAATTTTGGATGTTATAATTCTTCCCCTCTTAAAATGATTTGAGAAATTATCTCCTCTATACATTTTAAGGCTCCATTTGGCCTCATGCCCCTTGTAACGTTGCCATAAGTCCATAACAACTTAACTGAATCGGCTCATATAGACCATAGTTTCGTTGAATGATTTCCAGAACCTCGATGTGAACCAGGAACCTCTATCTGAATTTATCACACAAGTCTTCATTATTTTCTCTATGGTATAGTCCAATCTAATTTATGAAACAACTACCCAAACTTCAGTATAAGTTGCAAGCCTCAATTATAGACCACTGCTATAAGCATTTTATGCGGTGTCACCATCTCACTCATGTATTGTCCTACATACTAACCTACTGAAGATATGTCTCTGAATGGAAAGATGATATGCGGACTGGGTCAACTTACCTACCATTTTCTTAATGGAGTCGTATTCTTATAGAAGTTTAGGTGGGTGTATATAGTTCTATCCTTTCTTAGGGTTAATATGATTTGAACTTCTCCAACAACCAATGTTTCTATCCATAAATTGATAGTATATCCATTTTATTCCGCTCTTTTTCAGGGTCCTTTACTGTCTATAATTTCAGGAAAATATCAACCAAATATTTATTCTCTTAAAGATTTCGTCATTCTGCCGATATCATTGATTTGCACTAAACCCTACAAAATCGTTGATCTTTCTTAAATCAGCTTTTGACTTCTTGTATTACATAATTCTTACTCATTAGAGCCAAATCCCTTTATCCACACCATTGACAATTGTTGGTTTCTATGATTAGTTCCAAGATCATAATGAACAATGAAACATGAATGAATAACGAAGAAATATGGCGGAATCATACTTACAACGATCGGTTTAGGATGTGATGAAGAACAAAATTTCCTCCTCCTAGAATTCCGCCAAGGCAAAGGTGGAAGCTCCAAGCTTTGTTTTGTCTTTCCAAGCTCTTGAATAAGTTTCCCTCGTTGCAACGATCGGGAAAATCCATGTGAGCATGATTTGATTAAATTGAATACTTCTGTCTTGACATCACATCCAATACACTACGATTCTCAATAAACCCAGAAGAGGCGTACACATAACCTGTTAAAGCCCTGGACGACCAAAACCAAAGTTTACCGATTGTCGCAAGTACTAGCGATGCAAGTCTCAGGTTAAGACCAAATACACCTACCCTGAAGCGGACTCCCATAGACACATATACATACTACCAATGGAATTCTGCGGGGTCTATCCAGAGCGAAGCTGTTTTCCGTACCATCGGTAAAACACAACCTCCTATCGCACTTGCATAAATATCCTATACTTAAATATATGAGAACTATGCCGTTGTGCCCTCACAACGCGCACAAGTGCAATACTAGTCTATTCCGCATTATCGATGTCCAATCTCGATAATACTACGACTAGGGATATTTAATGATTAAACCTTTATGGATTGATACTGTCTCATATCATCTCAATCCGGAACTAATCATATAGACTTTTACCATTTATACATTAAAGTAAATAAATTACAAAACGGTAAAAGGCAATTTCATTACTACATAGTTAATTTTGTACAAAAACACAATGTCTTTTACAAAACAGTGACGCTATGGGTCATAACTGTCCAACAATAATATCTTCTGATTTCCAATGATTTATCATATCTTAATATTTATTCGAGTTTTAACTTTTCTAAATGAACAGTCCTTAGGGATAATTTTGGAATAATCCACCTTTTGGCATCCTACCTCCTCAAAAATGTATTGACTATTTCATATGCCTCTGATTATAACTAATCTTATACTATCTCTTTTTTTGGAAGCCTATTGTGGGACACAGGAATTGGGTGACGCATGTTGTCCCGGGCTCGCGGCCCGGTTGGGAGTACGAAGTAGCCACGGGGGACTAAACCGGAGAATAATGGAGTCGCCACCCGGTGTGAACCGGGAAAATGAGATTTAAGGCCGCACTCACCCCTCGCAAGGGAAGACCTCAAACCGTTGGGTTCAGAATGGTCCCTTACTTATGTCACTTGTAATGAAAGGATTTGTGTAATAATTTAATCAGGCCTAAGTAACACTTATTTCCAAGAGTATCATGCTTCTAAATCCACATGCATAAAATTAATCATCACAACATGCAACATCACATGGCAATCTCATGAACATTTCTCAATCATTTGATAGGGAAAACTAAGAACAACCTAATCATGCTTGAGTACTATCTCATGAATATATTAACCAAATAACATGCTAACAGCCTAATCATGCTTGAATATCATCCCAAGAACACATCAAATGGATAAATGCAGCAATACAAATAATATGATTGGCTACATAATGCAAGGGAGATCACCCAAAAGGCAATTGTGCATGAAATATGATGAGACAGACTTAGTTCAGTGTGTGCGCATTCGTGTAGCGTTCGTAAACGCGTTCGAACGGTAAACAGAAGGTTCGCGTTCGTGTAGCATTTGATAACGCGTTCGAACAGTACCAGACCTGATGATACAAAATGCATGCGCGTTCGAGTAGTGTTTGTAAAACGCGTTCGAACGGGAAACAGAAGGTTCGCGTTCATATAACGTTCAATAACGCGTTCGAACTGATCCAGACCTGATGAAACAAAATTCATGCGCATTCGAGTAGCGTTTGGAAAACGCGTTCGAACGGGAAACAGAAGGTACGCGTTCGTATAACATTCGATAACGCGTTCGAACGGGAACAGACCTGATGCACAAAATGTGACGCGATACATACATAAAAAGCAAATAGCGAAATACGAGGCGCGGCGAAGTATCGTGGCGAAGGATTTTAACCTCTTCAATTAGAGGACCTTTCATCGCAGTAACTAAGCCCATGCACTTATCTCAATGTATATAAAAATAAAGACAATAACCTTAGACTTCATATACCCGATTGAACACATCTTACATTCAACCGAATATACGTTAATCGACGCGGCAAAGCATCATGGTAAAGGATTTTAACCTCTTCAATTAGATGACCTTTCATCGCACTTACTAAGCCCATACGCTCGATCACATCATGCAAACAAAAATAAAGACAATCATATCAAACTTAGTATATCCGTTTGAACATATCTTATATCCAACCGAACACACATCAACCAGCGCGACAAAGCATTGTGGTAAAGGATTTTAACCCCTCCAAATAGGGGACCTTTAATCCGACTTACTAAGCCCATGCGCTCGATTGTATCATACATACAAAAATAAAGGCAATCACATCAAACTTGGTATGCCCGATTGAACATATCTTACATTCAACCGAACACACATCAACCGGCGCGGCAAAGCATCGTGGTAAAGGATTTTAACCCCTCCAAATAGGGGACCTTTAATCCGACTTACTAAGCCCATGCGCTCGATTGTATCATACATACAAATGTAACATGCAGAATTCAAATAACGAAAAAATAAATAAACCGAAGCAACATAAAACCAAAGAGGGCGCCGTTTACTGAAGCGGTACATGGAGTTGTATCCCGAGTACAGATCATACTACCGTCCATTCGGAATCGGCTATGAAATTTATGTCCGGGTTTCCATCCGATATACCGCAAGAGTTGACACATCTTTTATTTTATTCCAAGTCCACAACATACAATTTTTCATGATTCATACATATTTATCTACTCAAGGGCCACAACATGCATTTTGTCATAACAATCATGCAAACAATACTCAATGAATAATAAAAAAATAAAAAAACAGAAAACGAGTGTGGAAAATACCCTCAGGTCTAACCTTTTTGCCGACTTTCGGACTCACGTTTCGCGGAGATCGGAAGGGTAAAGCTCATCTGCTTCTCCGGTTCACTGGTTTAGCGTCTTGGCTTGCTGTTTTGCTGCTTTGGTTGCTGTTTGGCCTCCGTTTTGCTGCTGTTTCCTCTGTATTTTCCACTCACTGTTCAGGTCACTGTTTTGGCGTTTTCACGGACTGTTTCGAGTGTTTTTGTGGGTTTTTAGTGCAGTCTTGTGTGATTATTTTAAGGATTATAAATGCAGTTTTTATGTTAATGTTTTGAGGATTTTAGGGACTGTTTTAAGAGGATTTGGCTGCTGTTTTGGGGGTGATTTGGGCTACTGTTCAGGCGTGTTTTAGGAGGTGTAGGGGCTGCTGTTTTCGGTGGAAAGGGGCTGCTGTTTGGGGGTGTATTTTCGGTGATGTGTGGAGGTTTAGGGGCTGCTGTTTTCGGTTGTGGAGTGGGGGAGATGAAGAGAATTATTTGTGTTTTTCTTCTTGATATTACCGTGAGTGGCTAGGGCTCTTGGTGTTGTGATTTTCGTGTAAGTCTTGTGTATGAGCTAGGGCCATCATGTCTTGGTTAGGGGTTGTTTATATAGAGAATAGCTAGGGCTTCACCTTGTCTCACAAGGAAGGGATTTGATTTTGTGTTGAGCAAGGAAAGTCAAAGATTGAGGGGGGACAAACTTGGTTTAGATTAGGAATACAATTTCTTTAATTTGTTATAATTGATTTTAATTAGGCATGACATCTTTTTAATTTAGTATGTGATTTGTTTAGTTAGGAAGTTAATATATTTGATTTGTCTTAATTAGGTATGATTATATTTTATGTTTTATTTAATTGGTAAATTGTTTAATTATTTTATTTAATTCAATTACATTATCTAATTAATATTGAATTTAATTTCCCATGTGTTTTAAATGTGTTTTATTAATTGGGATGTGTTTTATGGGCTTTGGTGGGCTAATTGGCCTGGGGTGTGAGGCTAGCAACAAAACCAGAAATACCGACGCCGTTCGAATGCCCCTTCGAACGCTACACAAACGCCCGCAATCTGCTTGACGTTCGAACGATGTAACGGACACAGCACGAACGAAAACAGTGAACTTGCGAAATGAATCTGATGACGTACTTATTCTGAATTTCCCCTTCCGACCTCCGTTTCCCGCAATATCCTTAGCTAAAAAGGTAGTGCCTCCAACTAAGACTCATCATCGGGTTTCACATGCAAAAATGCAATGCCTACAGTTGCCCTATCTTTGATGGGACTTGTGCAGTGTGTGACTTTGAACAATCCTATCAAAGTTATGCAATGCATTTTCACTTACCTGGCTCGTCTGCTGCCTCGAGCTGAGTTGGTGCTGCAGTGGACCTCGATCCTGGGACGCATCCCAATAACCGCAACCGACAACGGGGGCACCTCGACCCTGGGCACCTCTACCCAACACCGCTGACAATAGGGACCTCGCCCTCGAACTGATGATGTAGTGGGCACCTCGACCCTGGGCACCTCGACCCGGAACTACAACTGACAACGGGGGCACCTCGACCCTGGGCACCTCGACCCAACACCGCTGACAATAGGGACCTCGCCCTCGAACTGATGATGTAGTGGGCACCTCGACCCTGGGAACCTCGACCCGGAACTACAACTCATGATGCAGTAGTGCCCTCGACCTTGGGACTCATCCTGGAACTGCAACTGTCAACAGGGGTACCTCGACCTTGGGACACATCCCAGAACTGCTGACGATGTGGGCCTCACCCTCAAGCTGATATGGGCCTCGCCCCCAAGCCGACATGATATGAGCCTCGCCCCCAAGATGATATGGGCCTCGCCCCTTGGGACTCATCCAAAAAAACTGAAATTGCGCTGACGCTGCTTGGCTCATTTATGCCGCTTTCTCCTTTCTTCGAACCTGTGAACACAAAACAAAAACAAACACGAAGAGAATGCAATGTTACGTGTATGCATGAATGATTTTCTTATTCCGTTGGGTTAGGTCTTCTGCCAATTCCCGTGGTGACTGCTCGGTCTTCTCTCTCTCAGGAAAAGTATTGCTTCAATCTGTCTACGTTGATCGGCTCGGTGAACTCGTTCCCCTCCAAGTCTGATAGCTTCACTGCTCCATTTCCCATTACCTTCTGCATTATGTAAGGTCCTTCCCAGTTAGGTCTGAATTTTCCTCTCGGATTTGTCGTCGATGGCCTCGACTGCTTAAGTACCAAATCACCCTTTCTGATCTTGGTGGGACGTACTTTCTTGTTGAATGCTCGGGCTAGTCTCTTCTAATACAACTGCATGTGATACAAAGACTTCGTTCTCTTCTCATCTAATAGTGCTAACTGATCAAACCTCTGTGCGGCCCACTCATGTTCCGGTAATTCTGCCTCTGCTAATACCCTCATAGACTGTATTTCCACTTCTACTGGTAATACTGCTTCCATTCCATAGACCAAAGAGTAAGGTGTGGCCCTTGTTGCTATCCTTACTGATGTTCTGTACCCCCACAAAGCATATGGTAGTTTCTCGGCCCAATCTCTGCAGTTCTCTGTCATCTTGGCTAAAATTGTTTTTATAGTCTTATTGGCTGCCTCAACTGCCCCATTTGCCTGCGGCCTGTACGGTGATGACTTGTGGTGGCCTATCCCGTACCTCTGTAACATTGCCTTCGTCTCTCCTTGAAACTGAACCCGCGTCTGTCACTACATGGTGCGGCATACCATACCGACAAATGAGGTTCCGGGCTATAAACTTTGCCATCTGTTTTGCTGTAACATTACGGAATGATTCGGCTTCCACCCACTTCGAGAAGTAATCTACTGCCACTACTATGAAGCGATGCCCATTCGATGCATTCGGTCGAATTTCTCCAATCATATCAATTCCCCATGCTGAGAAAGGCCACGGCTCTGACAGCCCGTGCAACTTTGTGTGCGGTAAGTGATTCAAATTACCATGTGCTTGACAATCATGACAGTGCTTTACCATCTTTGCGCAGTCTGTTTCCATGGTTGACCAATAAAAAACTTGTCTCACTATCTTTCGGGAAAGATTCAACCTGTTCATGTGCGGACCACATACCACGGCGTGTATTTCTTCCATTACATGCTGGGCTTCTTCCTTTCTCAAACACTTCAACTGAATACCGTTTGCTTGCCTCTTGTACAGATCCCCTTTCAAAATCACATACTGGGAAGCCAACTTCTGAATGGCTATTCTGTCTTTTCTACCCGCCTTTTCCGGGAGTTCACATGTTCCAAATACCTCTGAATGTCATAATACCAATATTTACCATCGTCGACCTCAACTTCCAGAATTATTTCTACCTCATAAACAGATATGTTTGCTGTTTTCAGTATCAACGGTCTCATCACTAACTTTTCTGGATTTTCCCAAGTTGCTGCAAGTGTAGCCAATGCATCTGCCATCTGATTCTCTTCTCTCGGTAAGTGCTGAAACTTACACTCGGGGATAACCTGTGCCAACTTTCTGAGGTGAAAAAGGTAAGGTTTCAACCGTTCTTCTTTCAATTCCCATTCTTCTCGCATCTGCTGGACTACCAACATAGAATCTCCGAAGACTTCCACACTCCCGGCCTTCAAGGCTATCAATGCTGTCAAACCAAAAGCACATGCTTCATACTCGGCCATGTTATTAGTCACTCTGAATGTCAACCTCTTGGCTAAAGGCAAAGTCTCTCCCTCGGGGGTCACTATCACGATCCCAATTCCGGCTCCCTTGTAATTCACTGCTCCGTCAAAATACATCTTCCATCTCTGAACTGTTATTGCTTGGATCTCTTCGTCTGGAAATTCAAACTTATACTGATCCCCCTCAACAGGTTGCAATGCCAGAAACTCTGCTACTGCTCGCCCTTTGATCACTTTGGAGGTGAGATACTCAATGTCAAACTCTGTCAGTAATACCAACCATCTGCCCAATTTTCCCACTAGTGAAGGCACCGAATGAAGATACTACCTAGATCTTGTATGACTGGAAGTAATGTCGCAACTTTCTGGAAGCCCATACCACGGCAAGACAGATCTTCTCTACTTCTTGATACCGAGCCTCATACGGGAGCATCTTCTTACTCAGATAATAGACTGCATGTTCTACCCCTGTCTCATCAGCCTGTACCATCATTGCCCCCAGTGCTTCTGATTCTATAGCCAAATACAATATCAAAGGTCTGCCCGGTCTCAGAGGTTTCAATACATGAGGCTTTACCAAGTACTCTCTGATGTTGTCGAAGGCTGTCTGACACTGTTCATTCCATCTCACTCGCTGATCTTTTCTCAACAGTTTGAAGATAGACTCACATACTGATGTCAACTTGGAAATGAACTGACTGATGTACTGAATCTTTCCCAAGAATGCTCTGACTTCTTTTTCTGTCTTCGGTGCAGGCATTTCTGTGATTGCCTTGATCTTCTCGGAGTCTACCTCTATTCCGCCCATTCCCAATATGACCAAGCAATTTCCCTGATGTCACCCCAAACACACATTTCTTGGGATTAAGCCACAGGTTGTATCTGTCAACTCTCTGAAGGAACCTTTCCAGTGCTTCAATATGCCCAACTCTTGTCTCTGATTTCACCATCATGTCATCTACATACACTTCAATCTCTTTGTGCATCAAGTCGTGGAATAGTGTAGTGGCAATCCGCTGATAAGTGGCCTCCGCATTCTTAAGCCCAAATGGCATAACCTTGTAACAATAAGTACCCCACTCAGTAACAAATGCGGTCTTATGTTTGTCTTCCTCAGCCATGAGAACCTGATTGTAACCTGAAAATCCATCTGCAAATGAATACATAGCAGATAAAGTCGCACTATCAACCAGAACATCTATATGTGGCAGAGGAAAATCATCTTTCGGACAAGCCTTATTGAGATCTCTGTAGTCTACACACATTCTGACCTTCCCGTCTTTCTTTGGCACCGGCACTATATTAGCCAACCACTCAGGATACTTTACTACTTCCAGGAACCCCACATCTATCTGTTTCTTAACTTCCTCTCTGACTTTCTCAGCCCATTCGGTCTCATCCGTCGGAGTTTCAGTTTTACTGGCCTCATATTCGGGTAAGTTGGTATTGTGTGTGGGGCAATGTTTCTGTCTACCCCAGGCATGTCCTCATAGGACCAAGCAAACACTTTGGCATATCTGACCAACACTTCTTCTAGTTTCTCCCTCTCTTCGGAGGTTACTTCACTTGCAATCAGAATTTCCTTGGGGTTCTCAAGTGTACCAAGTTAAATGCGGTAGTTCTGGCTGAACTGATGTCAAATATGCTTGATTCGTGCCAGAGTAAATGGAAATGACTCAGGCAAGTAAGCAAAAGAAATGTCTTTATTATTGGATAATGCGGAAGTACATTCAAACAAATCAGGAAGGTAAATGTCTTCATCATCTATAAACACTTCTTCCTCTGCAATCAGGTCTTCCTCAGGCTTTTCGTCCTCTCCCAGAGTCCGGCTCTCCAACTTCATCAGTTCTTCCTCCCAATTCTCTTATTCTTTCTCATAATTTCTTCAACTATCAGTTTCTACCCAACATATCCTGGAAGATCTCAAACCAGGTACCACAATTCCATTAACTTCCACAGGTTCAGGCTCCCCTTGATATCCTGAAGCTTTCACAAAACATTCCATCAGTTTCAGGCCCTTTTTCTTGACTTTGGCTTTTCTTCATCAGACTTGTACAACCCAAACCCTTCCGAGTAGTCTGTCCTCTGAAATCTGGTAATTTTGAACCTTTACCCGGCTCAAACTTCATTTTCTCCATAATCCTAGCCACCCTAGGATCCACCCACTCCTCAAAAGTAGCTGACACCTGAAACCTCGTGAAAGGTTGTATCTCCAAGGCAGCCACAGATTATCTAACTTATCCCGGATAGTAACAACTTCTCCCTCATACGGGAACTTGATCATCTGATGTAAAGTGGAAGGCACGCCCCCAAGTTTTTGAAACCAAGGCCTTCCCAACAATAAGGTGAAAGTAGCCGGGATGTCCAGTACTGTGAACTCAACCTCATCTTCAATCGGTCCTACCTTGACCAAACCACAAAGGTACCCTCGACTCCTCTTTTGCTGTCATAATAAGCCTTAATAGTCATGTTGGGAGGGGTCCAAGTCTGTTGCTTTCATACCCAATCTCGCCAGAATTTTCAGCGGGCACACATTGATGGACGAACCGTCATCCACCATCACACATGAAGTTCTCTTGCCACTCACATCGGCCCTGATAAATAGAGGCATGTTATGATTTCTCCCCTCTGCTGGGAGTTCATCCTCAGAAAAAGATATATGCAAAGCTTCTTTCTAAACCGACCCAACAAACATTGCAGGGTTGGCGTCTTCGGTACCACAATCTTGCTCAAGGCCTCAACCATGGCTTGCCTATGCTCCCGAGATGCACATAACAGTTCCCAGATACTCACTTGCGCTCTAGTCTTTCAATTGCCTCAGCACTATATCCCCCTCAGTATTTTCTGCAGTCTCAACCACTTCTCTACCATCTGTCAAAACTTTTTTACCCTTATTTGCCCCATCATTGTAAAAACGACCACTGCGCGTCATTCCCCTTACTTCTTCCTCATCACTGCTAGAGAAATCAAGCCAAAAGTTTTTCCCCTACTCAATCTCATCTTCACTAGTACTATCCCAGATTCCCAGGCAAAAGGCTTGAGGGTGAAAGGATTTTAGGACAAGGTCTTCTGGGAGTCCATAATTGATCATATAGGCTGGTAGTGGTACGACACGGTAGTTGGGCAAGGGGTTTCTGTGTGTGTCAGGCTGTTCTGTTTCTGGGTCAGGTATTTTCTTGGAGTCTATCAGGTCTTGGATTTCATGGCGGAGTCGGGCGTAATTGTCAGTGTTATGGCCCTTTTGTTGGTGAAAGTGACAGTAAAGGCTTAGGTTATAATGTGATGGTAGGGGATTGGGTAATGGTTTGGCTTCCAAGGGTTTTAAGAGCCCTTGCCTCTTCAATTTCTCTAGCACCTTGGATAGGGGCCTTCCCAAGTTGAAAAACCGCCGGTTTCGGATAGCGGCAATCTCAGCAGAAACGGGCTTTGTTCCCGATGTTCCCCCAATGGGCCTCCTTTCAGACCATAGAATTTTCTATTCTCGGCCTCTTCTTCTTCAATATCCATGACAGTTTCCCTCAACTTCCGAAAGTCTGCAATCATGGAGGTCATCCTCCTCAACTTGCTGTAAATGGAGGGCTTGGTGCCTTTGATAATCATCTTAATCTGATCCTTCTCCGAAGGCCTAGTCTGCATCTTCAACAACTGACCCCTCCATCGGTCCACATACTCCTCAAAACTCTCCTCCGATTTCTGCTTAACGTTCTCCAGATCACGGAGTGACAGATTGATCTCTAGGTCAGTGACATACTGCTTCAGGAAGGCATCAGCCAACTCCCTCCAATCTTCCTTCACTTTCTTCTCCAAACTGTGGTACCACACCACGGGAGCTCCCTCGAGCGACATTCCAAACATTTTCTGCACTTGGCGCTGAGATAAGCCAACTGAACTCATGACTGATACAAACTGTCGGAGATGCACCCTTGGATCCCCATTCCCATTAAACTTAGCCATATCAGGCATCTTGAACTGTGCCGGCAACTGTTCCTCGAAAGTCAGTGTGTCATAATCCAGCAAATCTCATTCTTACCCCTCATCTTGCGGGTAACTCTGACTCAACCTGATCCCGAAGTTTCTGTAACTCTGCCTGAGACCCAGATACTCTGCCTGTTGCATACTCTCTGCCATATCATCATCAAAAGTGGGGATATCATCCCCCAACCCATTCGGAGGCTCCTCACGCCTCACATTCTCAGAAATTCCCCAGCACGGGGCACAGCCATACCAACCACAGCAGTAGTCAAAGCTTGCAACTGTTCAGTGACCTTGGCGAGACTGTTGTCTAACTGATCCATACGGGATACCTCATTACCAGATTCACTCATAACTGTTACTGTTCTTTTAATGAGCCTTGTCCATTCTCTAACCCAAACGGTATCTATGATGTCTTTTTAAGACATAGATGGTGTTAACATGATATATGTATGTATGAGGTGCATGAGATGCATGTAACATATATAACATACTACATCAACTAAAATTCTCAAACAAATCGGCCCGTTATCATTTTAGAAACTTTTGGGCTAACTGTCATATGAGTGAACTCGTCCCAGCTTAAATGGCCCAACAAGTTCACATCTCATGGCAAGGAGCCCAACTAAATCCAAATGGTAATGTTCCGAACACAAGCACAAAGTGGCCCATCAACACTTAGAAGCTTTTGGCCCAATCGTCATAAAATACGTTCTTGTCCCAGTTTAAATGGCCCAACAAGCCAATATCCCATGACAAATGGTCCAAATGGATCCAAACGACGATGTTCCCAAACACAAGCATAAAAGAAAGATAATGCAAACATAAACAATGATTTCTACAGAATGGCCCATCAATATTTCAGAAGCTTTGGGCCTAATGGTCATAAGGTACGAACTCGCCCCAGTTTAAATGGCCCAGCAAGTTCGCATTTCTGACAATAGTCCAACTGCATCCAAATGAGGATGGTCCACAAGCTCATACTCAAGGAAATAATTGTTACTTTAACCATACAATCCCGGTCTATGGGTGGGTTCGCAGGAGTGTAGACAAAGGCTCTCATTGGCGAATGATAGCTCATAACTAGGTCTCCCCAATCAAAGGTTCGAGCAACCAAGTGAGCGCACCCCTTTTTATACACTAAGGTACGTGCCAATGAGCTATGTGTGTGTGACTGACTGTCAAATGGATTTACCGTTGTAGATTCCCCAGAGGGAAGGTGGAGCGAGGCTTACTTAAATACCCAAGCCTCTTAGGCTCTTATCGCTTGGTGTCAGGAATAAACAACGAGTCCTCCAAATTAGTCCATCACAATAGGCTACGAGTAGATGGCTATCTAGGTGCCTTCACAGCTTTTCCTTCTAGGAATGTAGTGAATGAAGAAAGACACCAATCCATTACCTAGCCTCAAGATGCCCTTGATTAAACCCTCATTTTATCCACTGTAGACACGGTCAATTAGAACATAAATCCAAACATTAATGTTTCGGGGCCGATTCTCTATCCCAGTGGAGTCGCCGGACTGTGGGACACAGGAACTGGGCGACGCATGCTGTCTCGGGCTTGCGGCCCGGTTGGTAGTACGGAGTAGCCATGGGGGACTAAACCGGAGAATAATAGAGTCGCCACCCGGTGTGACCGGGAAAATGAGATTTAAGGCCGCACTCACCCCTCGCAAGGGAAGACCTCAAAACCGTTGGGTTCGGAATGGTCCCTTACTTATGTCACTTGTAATGAAAGGATTTGTGTAATAATTTAATCAGGCCTAAGTAACACTTATTTCCAAGAGTATCATGCTTCTAAATCCACATGCATAAAATTAATCATCACAACATGCAACATCACATGGCAATCTCATGAACATTTCTCAATCATATGATAGGGAAAACTAAGAACAACCTAATCATGCTTGAGTACTATCTCATGGTGATATTAACCAAATAACATGCTAACAGCCTAATCATGCTTGAATATCATCCCAAGAACACATCGAATGGATAAATGCAGGAATACAAATAATATGATTGGCTACATAATGCAAGGGAGATCACCCAAAAGGAAATTGTGCATGAAATATGATGAGACAACTTAGTTCAGTGTGTGCGCGTTCGTGTAGCGTTCGTAAACGTGTTCGAACGGTAAATAGAAGGTTCACGTTCGTGTAGCGTTTGATAACACGTTCGAAAGGTACCGGACCTGATGATACAAAATGCATGCGCATTCGAGTAACGTTTGTAAAATGCGTTCGAACGGGAAACAAAAGGTTCACGTTCGTATAGAATTCGATAACACGTTCGAACGGATCCAGACCTGATGAAACAAAATGCATGCGCGTTCGAGTAGCGTTTGTAAAATGAGTTCGAACGCGAAATAGAAGGTTCACGTTCGTATAGCGTTCGATAACGCGTTCGAACGGAAACAGACCTGATGCACAAAATGTGACGCGATACATACATAAAAAGCAAATAGCGAAATATGAGGCGCGGCGAAGCATCGTGGCGAAGGATTTTAACCTCTTCAATTAGAGGACCTTTCATCGCATTAACTAAGCCCATGCGCTTATCTCAATGCATATAAAAATAAAGACAATAACCTTAGACTTCATATACCCGATTGAACACATCTTACATTCAACCGAATATACTTTAATCGACGCGGAAAAGCATCATGGTAAAGGATTTTAACCTCTTCAATTAGAGGACCTTTCATCGCACTTACTAAGCACATGCGCTCGATCACATCATGCATACAAAAATAAAGACAATCATATCAAACTTAGTATATCCGTTTGAACATATCTTATATCCAACCGAACACACATCAACCAGCGCGGCAAAACATTGTGGTAAAGGATTTTAACCCCTCCAAATAGGGGGCCTTTAATCCAACTTACTAAGCCCATGCGCTCGATTGTATCATACATACAAAAATAAAGGCAATCACATCAAACTTGGTATGCCCGATTGAACATATCTTACATTCAACCAAACACACATCAACCGGCGCGGCAAAGCATCGTGGTAAAGGATTTTAACCCCTCCAAATAGGGGACCTTTAATTCGACTTACTAAGCCCATGCGCTCAATTGTATCATACATACAAAAGTAACATGCAGAATTCAAATAACGAAATAATAATAAACCGAAGCAACATAAAACAAAAGAGGGCGCCGTTTACTCAAGCGGTATGTGGAGTTGTATCCCGAGTACAGATCATACTACCGTCCATTCGGAATCGACTATGAAATTTATGTCCGGGTTTCCATCCGATATACCGCGAGAGTTGACAAATCTTTTATTTTATTCCAAGTCCACAACATACAATTTTTCATGATTCATACATATTTATCTACTCAAGGGCCACAACATGCATTTTGTCATAACAATCATGCAAACAATACTCAATGAATAATAAAAAAATAAAAAAACAGAAAACGAGTGTGGAAAATACCCTCAGGTCTAACCTTTTTGCCGACTTTCGGACTCACGTTTCGCGGAGATCGGAAGGGTAAAGCTCCTCTGCTTCTCCGGTTCACTGGTTTAGCGTCTTGGCTTGCTGTTTTGCTGCTTTGCTTGCTGTTTGGCCTCCGTTTTGCTGCTGTTTCCTCTGTATTTTCCACTCACTGTTCAGGTCACTGTTTTGGCGTTTCCACGGACTGTTTCGAGTGTTTATGTGGGTTTTTAGTGCAGTCTTGTGTGATTATTTTAAGGATTATAAATGCAGTTTTTATGTTAATGTTTTGAGGATTTTAGGGACTGTTTTAAGAGGATTTGGCTGCTGTTTTGGGGGTGATTTGGGCTACTGTTCAGGCGTGTTTTATGAGGTGTAGGGGCTGCTGTTTTCGGTGGAAAGGGGCTGCTGTTTGGGGGTGTATTTTCGGTGATGTGTGGAGGTTTCGGGGCTGCTGTTTTCGGTTGTGGAGTGGGGGAGATGAAGAGAATTATTTGTGTTTTTCTTCTTGATATTACCGTGAGTGGCTAGGGCTCTCGGTGTTGTGATTTTCGTGTAAGTCTTGTGTATGAGCTAGGGCCATCATGTCTTGGTTAGGGGTTGTTTATATAGAGAATAGCTAGGGCTTCACCTTGTCTCACAAGGAAGGGATTTGATTTTGTGTTGAGCAAGGAAAGTCAAAGATTGAGGGGGGACAAACTTGGTTTAGATTAGGAATACAATTTCTTTAATTTGTTATAATTGATTTTAATTAGGCATGACATCTTTTAATTTAGTATGTGATTTGTTTAATTAGGAAGTTAATATATTTGATTGTCTTAATTAGGTATGATTATATTTTATGTTTTATTTAATTGGTAAATGGTTTAATTATTTTATTTAATTCAATTACATTATCTAATTAATATTTAATTAATAATTTCCCATGTGTTTTAAATGTGTTTTATTAATTGGGATGTGTTTTATGGGCTTTGGTGGGCTAATTGGGCTGGGGTGTGAGGCTAGCAACAAAATCAGAAATACCGACGCCGTTCGAACGCCCCTTCGAACGCTACACGAACGCCTACAATCTTCTTGACGTTCGAACGAAGTAACGGACACAGCACGAACGAAAACAGTGAACTTGCGAAATGAATCTGATGACGTACTTATTCTGAATTTCCCCTTCCGACCTCCGTTTCCCGCAATATCCTTAGCTAAAAAGGTAGTGCCTCCAACTGAGACTCATCATCGGGTTTCACATGCTAAAATGCAATGCCTACACCTATGTCATTTCATTCCTTACTTAAATTAAATATATATATTGGTAAAAGTTGGTTTTCTACCACATGTGTCATCGTTACTGTCTTCTCATATCTGCACCGGGTTATTTGGCTTAATATTTGTCCCAAATTTATCCTATAACAATCCACCTACGGTCTCTTTTCACCTCAAAAGTTACTAGTTACCCCACACAAAGGCGATCATTGCTTATCTTATACCGCATTAATCTTTGGAGGTCTACGCCACTTTTTTATTTGTTATAGCATGCCAAGATCATCTTTAACGATACTCAGAGTTGAGCCTTCAAAACCTAGTATGGAACTTGGAAATATTCATATACTTTTATTTGTTGCAATGATAGGACAAGGTATTCATTGACGTTACCATTACTACGATTCTAAAAGAATTGGTCACTCGGTTCATCTTATTCACGAAGGTTGTAGGCATCCTTCTATGTTTAGGATATTGACAATAGTTTGTGTTGTTCCTAGCTAACCCAAAGTATTATTTCCAGAGTGTCCCTTATCTCCATGTTAAATTGGTACCATCCAGGCCCTTATTCAATTCTTTTTGAAAGAAATCATCATCTTTTACACATTTCACCAAACTAGTCCTTAATTTTGACGATGATTATTCTTTCTCGATGGTATCTGTATCGAATTCTGCATACCAAAAGGTCTTATCATTATGGTGCTAGATAACTCCAGGGTATTCTAATGAGATATGTCGAGGTATATATAAGAGCTCATCATATATGCGTCTTTAGCTTGCTTAAGTTCTAACATGATCGTTCTATAAGGAGAAATTTCTTTAAGAAACATGTCTAAAATCGAGCTTGCACAGGTCTTGATCGCTTCTGCAAGGAACAATCATGATGACTCATTCTGTAGATCTGAATATCTTTGTTGAGGTTTCCTATTGACCCATAGCACCGGGGGTGCTAACGTTTACTGGGTTATGATAGAAAGAAGGGCTTTTGTGGGAGTAGTGCTAAATGTAGGTTTCTGGTTAGGTTTTTCTCGATTCTAGTCAAAAGCTATCATATTTTATCTTCTCACATTTGACGAAAAGGTATTAGGGTGGGTGGGTATTATCAGAACTCCTGGTTTTTATTATATTAACTATGCAATGTTACTTATTCTCATTTCACTAATGTGGGCCGCCAAAAAGGGGCATTGTGTAAATCTGGTAATGTACTGACCTTGTTGTTCAACTTCATCGATTCTTGCCTATGTATTCTTATCGACTATAATCCTAGAAACAACGCTATCTATCTCTATAACCTAGGCTCGTGATCATCTAAAACTTCCTCTTACTTGTTAATACTCTCAGCGTACAAGTTCTGCATTATATTCTAACATTTCGGAAAACATTCGTATGAAGACCGATGAACATATCACACACCTTTCGATATTCTTCGATAATCATTACTTGCTTTTGTTGGGGTTTATCCAGCGAAAGCGCGGGTTCGGGCGAAATCGACTTTTAAAACTTTTATAAGTCCCGATGAATAACTAGTATCGTATACCAATTATAAATCCGTATTTTGCCCTAAAGTCTCATGACATTCATAAGAATCATAATTTCACCAAATTACAATTTTTACCCTTAATGCGATTTTACGGAAAATTCCTAAAACACTTCCGAAACAATTCCGAAATTCTAGAAATTTTTCCTACGTATTTTAGTACATCCAATTACATCCACAATAACTCAATTTCAGAAATTAAGCCAAATTGAATTAATTTCAAATTAATCAAATTAATTCTCAAATTAATTCAATTAATATTCATAACCAAATCCAATTTGATCAATCCAATGAGTCCCACAATAAAGTCACTCTAAAACAATTCTAGGTCACTTATGAGTGGCTAATATAACTCTAGAATGGCAATTTGAGTATCAAATACCATAATTGGGTCAATTACATTAATTACCTCAATTTATATACACATGCTACCCTAATATAATCAATTGGTTTTTCTCACAAGCAAAACTCAACAAACAAGCATAAACCATAACTACATCATATGTAAATCAATTGGAATAAATTGAAAACAATTCTCAACACAACAAGTTAAGGAATTACCTTAATTCCTCCACCATTCATTATTTAAGCTCCAATTGAAGTTATTCATGCTTCTAATTTGTTGTCCTGCCCATCCAAGAGAAAAGCCCCAAATTGATTTTTCTTGAAACCATTTCAAAGAAACAAAAGCAAACCAAATTGACATAACCCCTTATAGCCGAAAGGTTTTTATTCCTCAGCACATGGCCGAATAGCCATTTCAATAAAATGGCCAAACAGCCATGGCTTTAGCAAAATGGCTTAAAAGCCCAGCAAGAATAAAAACAATTGCTTTTCTCTCTCATAGTTCCAACGAGAAGAAGACAACCATATGAAAATGAAAACCTTTTTTCATTATCATTTTTTTTTTTTTTATTGCTAATATGGCTACAAGCTTAAAAGTTGAAGAAAACAATTTTTTCTCTCACTCTAAGCCTTGGCCGAAAGCCTGCTTCTTCATCAAACCAAAAGTCAAAAGCTAAAGAAAAATGAAAAACCAGTTTCCATTTTTTTTTTCTTTTCGAGAGAGAGAGATATCAACTAAGGAAGGGTATTTTATTTTATTAAATATAATAGCAACACTTGGTGATGAAACTTCCACATATGTCTAAACATATGGACTCAATTTTGCCACATGCTTAATATAAGCTTAATAATTTTTTTTTCTTTAAACAATTTAATTAATCAATTAATTAATTAAGTTGTGACAAATATAAAATTAACTAAATAATATCACAAATGTGTCCAACACATGTAAAAATTAATTAGTCAATTGTATAATTAATTAATCAAATAACAATTATTTAATTAATTAATCTACATGTGCAAGTGTTATTCTCCAATTAATACTAATGTGTATCTAATCAAATTATGTATCATATACACATACACATTAAATACTAAAATACCCAGCATGTGTAACATTACGAATAATTAAATTATTCATAATTAATTGCCCTAGTGCTCTACGAGTATGCTTTATTAGCGGGACTCTCTAGGTTCAGGTGTATCTGTCACGAAAACAATTTTCGTGTCCGTAATTTACCCACTCGCAAATTACGACGACCACAAATAACCACGTTGAACCATACAAGTCGAGGTCATCGCATACGTATAGTCCCTCCGTCACAGGTCATCCGAATTGTACCGGAGATATAGATAAAACGTCAAATCTCCGTAGCGTACAATTCTGTATATCGCGAAATATAATCGTGATTCTCTACATAAATACTCTGAACAGTTCCGCAGTATACCCTGGCCAAGGATTTTAGAGTATCACGAAATGGATGCCTACATCCCGTACACGGGACTGACGGATCCTCTCTTGATACGCACAGGATATCATGAGCATCAGTCCACACCCAACGAACAGGCGGAGGTCTGATCATGACTAGATCGTTGACGTGACTGTCATCAAAGTGTGGAGGATAGCTCATATATCCACAGTGGTATCTCAAGTCGAAGGACCACTATGCTCGCTCAACTCGAGAAGGTTCCTATTGACGTTGGTGTACCATCTATTAGGAAACCTTCAGTGAGTCGTTCAGTGTCTTATCAAATAAACACCTACATGTCTATACGAGTCTCCCGAGACTCATGGTTCACTGGGATAAACCATCGAACCAAGTCACGATATACGACATGTACTGGTCTCTCAGCGGATTTTACTAACCGACCCGTGTTAGCAAATCTTGACCAGGAACTTTATTCAAGGATATACAACTAATAGTGCGCTTCCCAATGTCAATTATAAACTACGTTATAACTGCGCACTATATCGTAAATCCTATGGTCTTTGTCTAATAGACACATATCACTAAACTAGATTTAGTTTCGGTCTAATCGGAATCAGATATCTAATCATAATTAGACCGAATATATGTATAAAAGACAAGAGTGCTACCGTTAAATTAGTAATATTATGGAAAATACAATTGCTCGTATTTATGAATCGGACATAAATACGATCCGGATTGGCACTCGGAGCACCAACCCTAACAATTTCTCCCACTTGCTCTAGTGCCAATCCATGGTATCCTATACACATCTCAATGTGCATCGCATACTCATATCCCTCAAGAGCTCACAAGCACTCAAGAGGTAGGCAACAACAAGTAAGCATGCTTTTAACAAATCGAGTCTGTCCAACAAACCCAATCGTTTTCCTTAGATAGCATCATTCATATTTTGTAGAATCCAAATTCCACATCAATATGACTCAGACGTTATATCAGTATTGTGTCATAGCTACTAAGTTATCTATGTATTTAGAAATCAAATCCAAATACTTTAAGATAACCGCAAGCACTATACTAATATCAAAACTTCTAATCTTTAGGGTCATTGTGCAACTTCATAAGTCAATACTTCATAAATTGCAACTGATTCCACTAATTTAGTAGAATCAACAGTGACACTCCCACTGCATCTTTTCTGACTTTATATGACATAGACCATCTAATGTCATAATTAGAATCAAAACTAATCTGACCTTATGGTTGCTGACTAAATTCTCCATGTATAAGAAACTCATTCTTAATATCTCAAAGATCATAAAGAACATGTTTCAAGATTCATCTTATGGTCTGCAGTATATCAAAATAACTCGTAACAATTATGATTAAATTGATATCTTTAATCGCACATAATACAGTATTCATTACACCATCATCCTATGATGCATAAGATTGACTAGACATTCCAATCAATCTATCTTTCGACAAAGGAATCATCCTCAACGAAAGATAAATACTATATTTATAAAAGACACGTTAACTGTCAAACAGTTACACTAACTGTCATACAGATAGTCTTACTGTATCCTTTATTAGATCATATCTACTATGCGATTAATGGAATATCTCACAAGTCTCTTAGTTTTATATCTTATATATGAAACTTTGTATCAAATATAACAAAGACTGCTCCCATTGATTTCACGGAGAAAACAAGACTTAAGGATATATAGTACTAGAAAGAAATTTTTACGCTCCCACTGACCCTACTTATAAATATGTATTCTCTACACTTCGATAAAACCAGACAATCTGACTAATATCAAAAACAGAGAACACAGATTTCCGGAAATCTTACCCGAGTCTACAATAGGCTCTATAAGCTAATATATCAAACTGTGATCTTAGCAGAATACAAACTCTAGGGCCATTCCAGAATGAGCTCTTCAAACAAAGAAATC
Organism: Zanthoxylum bungeanum; assembly: GCA_019454045.1. Classification (NCBI taxonomy): domain Eukaryota; kingdom Viridiplantae; phylum Streptophyta; class Magnoliopsida; order Sapindales; family Rutaceae; genus Zanthoxylum; species Zanthoxylum bungeanum. The sequence goes on from SKCR01040216.1 coordinate 53,533, forward strand.
ATGACAGATCTCTTATTCGAAGAAACCATTCAAGAACGCCACTTTGCATTCTTTAGCCAAAACACACGGTTTAATATCTACATTAACTAACAGATCCCTAATTGTTCAATTAGTGCGACTAGAAACAGGTTTCTTCAGAATCAACAATAGATTACTGAGTGTAACCTTTCTCATTGTCAAACTATAAAGGTCAAACCTTTACAAGCTCACTTCGCTTTCGCTGCGCAAACAATTTTGCACACTTTATGAACAATTCATAACGAAAGCCTAATCAAGTTCTGAACTTGATCGTAGTAAGTTATAAACAATCTTAAATCTATTGTTCAATGCTAAATTCCGGAATCGATATCAAATATCGCTCCCACTACAAGTTATAGGATAATTTTCTTCGATAAGAAAATAACAGAATCATTAAGTATCAAATACTTTGTAAATGATTCTAACATCCTATTAAACTTATACGGAAGTTGTCTAAGGGTCTATTCATCTTATTAATTACGTAGTTCCACTTATAGTTTATCATTCTCACATTTGACTTCAATAAGTCAAGTCTTTTCTGCAATCATTAACATCCAATGTTACATACCAAGTAATAAAATAATTTTATTGCTCGGGATCGTAGAAAATATATTCTATCAAATAGAATAAATGATAAATATTACTGTACCTCCGAGGCGCAAGTACTTTCAATTATATAACCATTATACAAAAGAAAGTTTCAAATCTCAAACTTTTCAAGATTCGAATTTTCTACTATACAATCTTGTATGTAGAAACAATGGAACTTAAAAAGAGAAGAGAATAAGTGTTATTGGCGCATAACCTCAAAAGTATTGAAACTTATTCGATATCACAATATCAACGAATCAAATCATATAAGATTCGATTACTTCCACTGACCAATTCCATCACAATGGAATCGTGGAAGTTTAATATTGAGTAAGAATCACATTCATTAAATAATCTTAGAACAAATTGCCATAAATTCATGCGTTCGATCATATCAAACATCTTCGAACAATTCAAAGACGCGCAAAGAATTTCAACGATATAGTTTTCAACACTACGGATAAAATATCTTTGAACTATTCAAAATATTCTATCCGAGTTTCATCAGAAACATATTGACAGTCTTTGAAAATTCAAGACGTTCAACATGTTCTCTATTAGAAACACGTAACTGAGTCATGACAAATCATTAACTGAGTTACAAAATGAAGAAAACTATCTACGGCAATTTCTAATTCATTAAACAACATACATCTTATGTATTAGTTTAATAAATAAGTGGTCCAATGATAATCATCAGTTAAATGAGATTTAATCATAACCTGAATACAATATTCATTAAATGGATAATGATATGTGGTGTGATCTCGTATCAGACCATCATTTACCATAAGGATTAAGCATCATATGCTTTTATGATATAATCTCATAAAGCACTATCCTAAGTTATTTATTTTATCGAATATTTTTCTTAATGTCAGTCAAGAATCTCGAGACATGAACTATTCAAGTCAATTCTTACTGCATAAGAAATGAATCTTACTAGACTATTATATCCTAACGCAGATATCCATTTAGATTACCTAATCGTGACTTAGAAACTAAGTCACAAACCATCATGATTTTCAAGAAAATCGGAACAACAGTTCCCGATGGTTTTAACTAATCTAACAGTTTCAAAGTCTACTGTCTTTCTAGAACCTATTCTAGAACAACGCAACCATAAGTAAAGTCAGAAAATCTATTCAAGTAATAAACATGCAGTGGATTAGAAGCATAAATCTATAATCAAAATAGAATAAAGGAAGACGAAAGCAGTAAATTCCATAAAATTACGCACTGCATGAGTTATGGATTTTAAACCCAGCAGTGTCTCCCACTATTTTACGTAATACCGTAATCCCCAACGGACAACGGGAATTCAATAATTAAATCGAATTCCATAGCGAGTGTAGGATCCCATGAATATATTTCGACTCACAGCTTTGGCACGATCTCGCCTACATATATTCATTAGGTAGACAACTCTTTGTCAATCACTCACCAGTGACTCCTGGTTTTGGTCCTGACCGTTTCTCGTTATGACAGCTTTGGCACGTTCACAAGGAGGCGTATCAAGGCTACACTTGTCAATGACATACTCAAGCTATCGGTGTAGTCCTGACAGCTTTGGCACGTTCAGGATTTCCACTTTCACTTGAATTTGTCCAGTATCAATATACAATCGGTATGGATAATAATCCTATAACCTACACCCTCACAGCTTTGGCACGATCTCGGATGCAGTTATAGAAAGATACCCATAAACCGTATTGACAAGACGGACCAAGAAACATGTATCCAATACACGTTACTTTACAGCCATATTTCAAAGCGGGGATTTTCCTATGGAAGTTATACTCTACATCAAATGCAGAATTTTAATCTAAATCATTTTCTAAACAATTCAGTTCAACATAAGAAAACATAACACAATTTAACCATTAAATTTCAGTTACATTTTCCGTTAGCGTCGAACCGAAAAGTAAAGAAACATATATAGATTCCAAGCATGTGCGAACGATAAAATTGGATTACATATCATATATCAAGCATGAATAATATAATGGATGAAGCATCAGACCTGCTCTGATACCATTTTGTTGGGGTTTATCCAGCGAAAGCGCGGGTTCGGGCGAAATCGACTTTTAAAACTTTTATAAGTCCCGATGAATAACTAGTATCGTATACCAATTATAAATCCGTATTTTGCCCTAAAGTCTCATGACATTCATAAGAATCATAATTTCACCAAATTACAATTTTTACCCTTAATGCGATTTTACGGAAAATTCCTAAAACACTTCCGAAACAATTCCGAAATTCTAGAAATTTTTCCTACGTATTTTAGTACATCCAATTACATCCACAATAACTCAATTTCAGAAATTAAGCCAAATTGAATTAATTTCAAATTAATCAAATTAATTCTCAAATTAATTCAATTAATATTCATAACCAAATCCAATTTGATCAATCCAATGAGTCCCACAATAAAGTCACTCTAAAACAATTCTAGGTCACTTATGAGTGGCTAATATAACTCTAGAATGGCAATTTGAGTATCAATACCTAATTGGGTCAATTACATTAATTACCTCAATTTATATACACATGCTACCCTAATATAATCAATTGGTTTTTCTCACAAGCAAAACTCAACAAACAAGCATAAACCATAACTACATCATATGTAAATCAATTGGAATAAATTGAAAACAATTCTCAACACAACAAGTTAAGGAATTACCTTAATTCCTCCACCATTCATTATTTAAGCTCCAATTGAAGTTATTCATGCTTCTAATTTGTTGTCCTGCCCATCCAAGAGAAAAGCCCCAAATTGATTTTTCTTGAAACCATTTCAAAGAAACAAAAGCAAACCAAATTGACATAACCCCTTATAGCCGAAAGGTTTTTATTCCTCAGCACATGGCCGAATAGCCATTTCAATAAAATGGCCAAACAGCCATGGCTTTAGCAAAATGGCTTAAAAGCCCAGCAAGAATAAAAACAATTGCTTTTCTCTCTCATAGTTCCAACGAGAAGAAGACAACCATATGAAAATGAAAACCTTTTTTCATTATAATTTTTTTTTTTTTCTTTTTTTTTTTTTTTTGCTAATATGGCTACAAGCTTAAAAGTTGAAGAAAACAATTTTTCTCTCACTCTTAAGCCTTGGCCGAAAGCCTGCTTCTTCATCAAACCAAAAGTCAAAAGCTAAAGAAAAATGAAAAACCAGTTTCCATTTTTTTTTTCTTTTCGAGAGAGAGAGATATCAACAAAGGAAGGTATTTTATTTTATTAAATATAATAGCACACTTGGTGATGAAACTTCCACATATGTTCTAAACATATGGACTCAATTTTGCCACATGCTTAATATAAGCTTAATAATTTTTTTTTTTTTTAAACAATTTAATTAATCAATTAATTAATTAAGTTGTGACAAATATAAAATTAACTAAATAATATCACAAATGTGTCCAACACATGTAAAAATTAATTAGTCAATTGTATAATTAATTAATCAAATAACAATTATTTAATTAATTAATCTACATGTGCAAGTGTTATTCTCCAATTAATACTAATGTGTATCTAATCAAATTATGTATCATATACACATACACATTAAATACTAAAATACCCAGCATGTGTAACATTACGAATAATAAATTATTCATAATTAATTGCCCTAGTGCTCTACGAGTATGCTTTATTAGCGGGACTCTCTAGGTCAGGTGTATCTGTCACGAAAACAATTTTCGTGTCCGTAATTTACCCACTCGCAAATTACGACGACCACAAATAACCACGTTGAACCATACAAGTCGAGGTCATCGCATACGTATAGTCCCTCCGTCACAGGTCATCCGAATTGTACCGGAGATATAGATAAAACGTCAAATCTCTCGTAGCGTACAATTCTGTATATCGCGAAATATAATCGTGATTCTCTACATAAATACTCTGAACAGTTCCGCAGTATACCCTGGCCAAGGATTTTAGAGTATCACGAAATGGATGCCTACATCCCGTACACGGGACTGACGGATCCTCTCTTGATACGCACAGGATATCATGAGCATCAGTCCACACCCAACGAACAGGCGGAGGTCTGATCATGACTAGATCGTTGACGTGACTGTCATCAAAGTGTGGAGGATAGCTCATATATCCACAGTGGTATCTCAAGTCGAAGGACCACTATGCTCGCTCAACTCGAGAAGGTTCCTATTGACGTTGGTGTACCATCTATTAGGAAACCTTCAGTGAGTCGTTCAGTGTCTTATCAAATAAACACCTACATGTCTATACGAGTCTCCCGAGACTCATGGTTCACTGGGATAAACCATCGGACCAAGTCACGATATACGACATGTACTGGTCTCAGCGGATTTTACTAACCGACCCGTGTTAGCAAATCTTGACCAGGAACTTTATTCAAGGATATACAACTAATAGTGCGCTTCCCAATGTCAATTATAAACTACGTTATAACTGCGCACTATATCGTAAATCCTATGGTCTTTGTCTAATAGACACATATCACTAAACTAGATTTAGTTTCGGTCTAATCGGAATCAGATATCTAATCATAATTAGACCGAATATATGTATAAAAGACAAGAGTGCTACCGTTAAATTAGTAATATTATGGAAAATACAATTGCTCGTATTTATGAATCGGACATAAATACGATCCGGATTGGCACTCGGAGCACCAACCCTAACAATTTCTCCCACTTGCTCTAGTGCCAATCCATGGTATCCTATACACATCTCAATGTGCATCGCATACTCATATCCCTCAAGAGCTCACAAGCACTCAAGAGGTAGGCAACAACAAGTAAGCATGCTTTTAACAAATCGAGTCTGTCCAACAAACCCAATCGTTTTCCTTAGATAGCATCATTCATATTTTGTAGAATCCAAATTCCACATCAATATGACTCAGACGTTATATCAGTATTGTGTCATAGCTACTAAGTTATCTATGTATTTAGAAATCAAATCCAAATACTTTAAGATAACCGCAAGCACTATACTAATATCAAAACTTCTAATCTTTAGGGTCATTGTGCAACTTCATAAGTCAATACTTCATAAGTTGCAACTGATTCCACTAATTTAGTAGAATCAACAGTGACACTCCCACTGCATCTTTTCTGACTTTATATGACATAGACCATCTAATGTCATAATTAGAATCAAAACTAATCTGACCTTATGGTTGCTGACTAAATTCTCCATGTATAAGAAACTCGTTCTTAATATCTCAAAGATCATAAAGAACATGTTTCAAGATTTATCATATGGTCTGCAGTATATCAAAATAACTCGTAACAATTATGATTAAATTGATATCTTTAATCGCACATAATACAATATTCATTACACCATCATCCTATGATGCATAAGATTGACTAGACATTCCAATCAATCTATCTTTCGACAAAGGAATCATCCTCTACGAAAGATAAATACTATATATATAAAAGACACGTTAACTGTCAAACAGTTACACTAACTGTCATACAGATAGTCTTACTGTATCCTTTATTAGATCATATCTACTATGCGATTAATGGGAATATCTCACAAGTCTCTTAGTTTTATATCTTATATATGAAACTTTGTATCAAATATAACAAAGACTGCTCCCACTGATTTCACGGAGAAAAGAAGACTTAAGGATATATAGTACTAGAAAGAAATTTTTACGCTCCCACTGACCCTACTTATAAATATGTATTCTCTACACTTCGATAAAACCAGACAATCTGACTAATATCAAAAACAGAGAACACAGATTTCCGGAAATCTTACCCGAGTCTACAATAGGCTCTATAAGCTAATATATCAAACTGTGATCTTAGCAGAATACAAACTCTAGGGCCATTCCAGAATGAGCTCTTCAAACAAAGAAATCATGACGGATCTCTTATTCGAAGAAACCATTCAAGAACACCACTTTGCATTCTTTAGCCAAAACACACGGTTTAATATCTACATTAACCAACAGATCCTTAATTGTTCAATTAGTGCGACTAGAACAGGTTTCTTCTTCAAATCAACAATAGATTACTGAGTGTAACCTTTCTCACTGTCAAACTATAAAGGTCAAACCTTTACAAGCTCACTTCGCTTTCGCTGCGCAAACAATTTTGCACACTTTATGAACAATTCATAACGAAAGCCTAATCAAGTTCTGAACTTGATCGTAATAAGCTATAAACAATCTTAAATCTATTGTTAATGCTAAATTCCGGAATCGATATCAAATATCGCTCCCACTACAAGTTATAGGATAATTTTCTTCGATAAGAAAATAACAGAATCATTAAGTATCAAATACTTTGTAAATGATTCTAACATCCTATTAAACTTATACGGAAGTTGTCTAAGGGTCTATTCATCTTATTAATTACGTAGTTCCACTTATAGTTTATCATTCTCACATTTGACTTCAATAAGTCAAGTCTTTTCTGCAATCATTAACATCCAATGTTACATACCAAGTAATAAAATAATTTTATTGCTCGGGATCGTAGAAAATATATTCTATCAAATAGAATAAATGATAAATATTACTTGTACCTCCGAGGCGCAAGTACTTTCAATTATATAACCATTATACAAAAGAAAGTTTCAAATCTCAAACTTTTCAAGATTCGAATTTTCTACTATACATATCTTATATGTAACTGTAGAAACAAATGGAACTTAATTAAAGAGATGAATCAGTGTTATTGGCGCATAACCTCAAAAGTATTGAAACTTATTCGATAGCACTCAATATCAACGAATCAAATCATATAAGATTCGATTACTCCACTGACCAATTCCATCACAATGGAATCGTGGAAGTTTAATATTGAGTAAGAATCACATTCATTAAATAATCTTAGAACAAATTGCCATAAATTCATGCGTTCGATCATATCAAACATCTTCGAACAATTCAAAGACGCGCAAAGAATTTCAACGATATAGTTTTCAACACTACGGATAAAATATCTTTGAACTATTCAAAATATTCTATCCGAGTTTCATCAGAAACATATTGACAGTCTTTGAACAATTCAAGACGTTCAACATGTTCTCTATTAGAAACACGTAACTGAGTCATGACAAATCATTAACTGAGTTACAAAATGAAGAAAACTATCTACGGCAATTTCTAATTCATTAAACAACATACATCTTATGTATTAGTTTAATAAATAAGTGGTCCAATGATAATCATCAGTTAAATGAGATTTAATCATAACCTGAATACAATATTCATTAAATGGATAATGATATGTGGTGTGATCTCGTATCAGACCATCATTTACCATAAAGATTAAGCATCATATGCTTTTATGATAGAATCTCATAAAACACAGTCCTAAGTTATTTATTTTACCGAATATTTTTCTTAATGCCAGTCAAGAATCTCGAGATATGAACTATTCAAGTCAATTCTTACTACATAATATACGATTCTTACTAGATAATTATATCTTAACACATATATCCATTTAGATTACCTAATCGTGACTTAGAAACTAAGTCACAAACCATCTTGATTTTCAAGAAAATCGGAACAACAGTTCCCGATGGTTTTAACTAATCTAACAGTTTCAAAGTCTACTGTCTTTCTAGAACCTATTCTAGAACAACGCAACCATAAGTAAAGTCAGAAAATCTATTCAAGTAATAGACATGCAGTGGATTAGAAGCATAAATCTATAATCAAAATAGAATAAGGAAGGAAAACGAAAGCAGTAAATTCCATAAAATTACGCACTGATGAGTTATGGATTTTAAACCCAGCAGTGTCTCCCACTATTTTACGTAATACCGTAATCCCCAACGGACAACGGGAATTCAATAATTAAATCGAATTCCATAGCGAGTGTAGGATCCCATGAATATATTTCGACTCACAGCTTTGGCACGATCTCGCCTACATATATTCATTAGGTAGACAACTCTTTGTCAATCACTCACCAGTGACTCCTGGTTTTGGTCCTGACCGTTTCTCGTTATGACAGCTTTGGCACGTTCACAAGGAGGCGTATCAAGGCTACACTTGTCAATGACATACTCAAGCTATCGGTGTAGTCCTGACAGCTTTGGCACGTTCAGGATTTCCACTTTCACTTGAATTTGTCCAGTATCAATATACAATCGGTATGGATAATAATCCTATAACCTACACCCTCACAGCTTTGGCACGATCTCGGATGCAGTTATAGAAAGATACCCATAAACCGTATTGACAAGACGGACCAAGAAACATGTATCCAATACACGTTACTTTACAGCCATATTTCAAAGCGGGGATTTTCCTATGGAAGTTATACTCTACATCAAATGCAGAATTTTAATCTAAATCATTTTCTAAACAATTCAGTTCAACATAAGAAAACATAACACAATTTAACCATTAAATTTCAGTTACATTTTCCGTTAGCGTCGAACCGAAAAGTAAAGAAACATATATAGATTCCAAGCATGTGCGAACGATAAAATTGGATTACATATCATATATCAAGCATGAATAATATAATGGATGAAGCATCAGACCTGCTCTGATACCATTTTGTTGGGGTTTATCCAGCGGAAGCGCGGGTTCGGGCGAAATCGACTTTTAAAACTTTTATAAGTCCCGATGAATAATTAGTATCGTATACCAATTATAAATCCGTATTTTGCCCTAAAGTCTCATGACATTCATAAGAATCATAATTTCACCAAATTACGATTTTTTACCCTTAATGCGATTTTACGGAAAATTCCTAAAACACTTCCGAAACAATTCCGAAATTCTAGAAATTTTTCCTACGCATTTTAGTACATCCAATTACATCCACAATAACTCAATTTCACAAATTAAGCCAAATTGAATTAATTTCAAATTAATCAAATTAATTCTCAAATTAATTCAATTAATATTCATAACCAAATCCAATTTGATCAATCCAATGAGTCCCACAATAAAGTCACTCTAAAACAATTCTAGGTCACTTATGAGTGGCTAATATAACTCTAGAATGGCAATTTGAGTATCAAATACCCTAATTGGGTCAATTACATTAATTACCCCAATTTATATACACATGCTACCCTAATATAATCAATTGTTTTTCTCACAAGCAAAACTCAACAAACAAGCATAAACCATAACTACATCATATGTAAATCAATTGGAATAAATTGAAAACAATTCTCAACACAACAAGTTAAGGAATTACCTTAATTCCTCCACATTCATTATTTAAGCTCCAATTGAAGTTATTCATGCTTCTAATTTGTTGTCCTGCCCATCCAAGAGAAAAGCCCCAAATTGATTTTTCTTGAAACCATTTCAAAGAAACAAAAGCAAACCAAATTGACATAACCCCTTATAGCCGAAAGGTTTTTATTCTCAGCACATGGCCGAATAGCCATTTCAATAAAATGGCCAAACAGCCATGGCTTAGCAAAATGGCTTAAAAGCCCAGCAAGAAAAAAACAATTGCTTTTCTCTCTCATAGTTCCAACGAGAAGAAGACAACCATATGAAAATGAAAACCTTTTTTCATTATCTTTTTTTTTTTTTTTGCTAATATGGCTACAAGCTTAAAAGTTGAAGAAAACAATTTTTCTCTCACTCTAAGCCTGGCCGAAAGCCTGCTTCTTCATCAAACCAAAAGTCAAAAGCTAAAGAAAAATGAAAAACCAGTTTCCATTTTTTTTTTCTTTTCGAGAGAGAGAGATATCAACAAAGGAAGGGTATTTTATTTTATAAATATAATAGCAACACTTGGTGATGAAACTTCCACATATGTTCTAAACATATGGACTCAATTTTGCCACATGCTTAATATAAGCTTAATAATTTTTTTTTCTTTAAACAATTTAATTAATCAATTAATTAATTAAGTTGTGACAAATATAAAATTAACTAAATAATATCACAAATGTGTCCAACACATGTAAAAATTAATTAGTCAATTGTATAATTAATTAATCAAATAACAATTATTTAATTAATTAATCTACATGTGCAAGTGTTATTCTCCAATTAATACTAATGTGTATCTAATCAAATTATGTATCATATACACATACACATTAAATACTAAAATACCCAGCATGTGTAACATTACGAATAATTAAATTATTCATAATTAATTGCCCTAGTGCTCTACGAGTATGCTTTATTAGCGGGACTCTCTAGGTTCAGGTGTATCTGTCACGAAAATAATTTTCGTGTCCGTAATTTACCCACTCGCAAATTACGACGACCACAAATAACCACGTTGAACCATACAAGTCGAGGTCATCGGTACGTATAGTCCCTCCGTCACAGGTCATCCGAATTGTACGGAGATATAGATAAAACGTCAAATCTCCGTAGCGTACAATTCTGTATATCGCGAAATATAATCGTGATTCTCTACATAAATACTCTGAACAGTTCTGCAGTATACCCTGGCCAAGGATTTTAGAGTATCACGAAATTGATGCCTACATCCCGTACACGGGACTGACGGATCCTCTCTTGATACGCACAGGATATCATGAGCATCAGTCCACACCCAACGAACAGGCGGAGGTCTGATCATGACTAGATCGTTGACGTGACTGTCATCAAAGTGTGGAGGATAGCTCATATATCCACAGTGGTATCTCAAGTCGAAGGACCACTATGCTCGCTCAACTCGAGAAGGTTCCTATTGACGTTGGTGTACCATCTATTAGGAAACCTTCAGTGAGTCGTTCAGTGTCTTATCAAATAAACACCTACATGTCTATACGAGTCTCCCGAGACTCATGGTTCACTGGGATAAACCATCGAACCAAGTCACGATATACGACATGTACTGGTCTCAGCGGATTTTACTAACCGACCCGTGTTAGCAAATCTTGACCAGGAACTTTATTCAAGGATATACAACTAATAGTGCGCTTCCCAATGTCAATTATAAACTACGTTATAACTGCGCACTATATCGTAAATCCTATGGTCTTTGTCTAATAGACACATATCACTAAACTAGATTTAGTTTCGGTCTAATCAGAATCAGATATCTAATCATAATTAGACCGAATATATGTATAAAAGACAAGAGTGCTACCGTTAAATTAGTAATATTATGGAAAATACAATTGCTCGTATTTATGAATCGGACATAAATACGATCCGGATTGGCACTCGGAGCACCAACCCTAACAGCTTTAAGGGTTTATAAAGGCTTATCTGCTAGGTAGTCTATCTTGATCTTAGTCAAGATCAGGCTTTATGATAGGAAATTATATCGATCTAAAGCAAATTATTTCCTTAATTATTCCTTTACATCGTAATAGGAATACTATTATACTACAATTAGCTTTTCTTTATCCCGTAATCGGCTTATCTTTACAACCCTATTAGTTATTTATCCGAATAAAGATATTACTAACAGGACATTCTTAAAATCCTTTACATCCGTTGGAACCATATTTCAGGCAAATAAGGAACTAATATTTCTCTCTAGTGTCGATTAGAAGTTAGAATAAGCATCAAAATCCAAATTCTTGGATAGCATGGAAAAAGTAAAATTTGAAGTAAGAGATTGGCCAATGGGTGCTACTTGCCGGCTCTTGATAATGAGGGTTAACCAAAGAGACATGAAACTTACGAGTTTCTTATGTTGTAACTCATACTCAACGTAAGAAAAATACCAAAACTATTGGATTAAATCATCCCCTCGATAAAATTATGATCATTAAGAAAATTCTCTCTTCAAGAGTGCATAACCTTCTTTGTAAATAACCCAACAATGAGCTTTTAGTTTCTCCTTATATAGGGTCTTATGGTTTACAAGGAGGCTAAAATGTAAAAGGTACACTTCATTTGTTAAGAGTAGAAAGGCTACCATTCAAAGAATATATGTATTGTCTGGTGAGCCAGAATAGAGTGTCAATATTTCGTAATATTTCGTAATGGATTTTACTTCTACTACTAGTGTGTCAATATTTCTATGCTATGGCATCTGGTCGATACTTAGACCATATTTTCTGCTTGCTTATCTTAGGCAACTAGTAAACCTCAAGGATTCTTCCCCCATTCATTTCCTTGAACAGTTTCAACTTACTATGTCAGCACTCATCAATGGAAAGCTTAGCTAATTCTAAGCCTAATTCGGCACCCTATCGTGTAACTTCATTTCTAGTCTATTTCTCTAGGTGGCAAGTTAGCTAGAAATAAGAAAAATGATAGATAGGGTAACCATTTCATAGAATATTCTAAGCTAGAGCAAGACAAAGCAAATTCAAAGATCGAGGACACTAGAGAGTAGCCCCTTATACATGGGTACCCCGGGCATACCACACATATAAGACACCATCACCATCCAACTGCAGTCACTGACCCCAAGACCATGCTCTGATATTATCTTTGTAACATCCTCGGTGCAGAAATGTTACCGACATGTGATGGATCCTTACCACCACCCTAAGCCTCTGACCATTTCTAAATTTTCTTGACTATGTTACTATATCAGACACTTATTAAACTATTTCACAAATCAATTACTCTACGAACAACTTATTGACTTTAAATAAATACTTATACCTCATATAAATAACATCATAAACCTTTAGACTTGACTCATACCGGCATACATGCATTCTTTTTGAATACGAAGGACAACCTTAGCATGATAGACCTATACTCTAGTGACTGCAGTAATTCAAATCCTCGATCTCAAGCTCATGTTCGGGTATGGCTCACCAGATAAAGATACCTGTAAAACAACTGTGTAGTTGGGGGGCCAGATCATTTGAACGACCTGGTGAGTGGATAATAAAAATAAAAAACCATAAGAAAAATCTAAAACATGTCCATAAACAATTTTTCAAGCATGTATCATCAAAAACATATCAAGTTCTCAACGCCCAAGTCACGCGTATAGACCGAGCGAGGAACGAACGATCCATTGTAGACAAGGTAGCGGATCAATCCATTTCCGATGGATGAGACCCTAAACAAGCACCCCGGTGGAAATATATGATGAGTCATTAAAATATAAAAACATACAACAAGCGTCGGGGCAGAAATATATCATCAATCGAGCATCTCAGCGGAAACATATAGATAATTTAAAAATCATGAAAGCATGGAACAAGCGCTGCGACAGAAACAATTAATCATTATGCATGTTCTTTATTAATTTAAAACCTCAAAACAAATAAAACTGTAAAACGTGAAACATTTTGAATTATAAGTCAAGAAAACATAAAATAAAGCATCCACTCACTGAGATTGATGATTGTCAAGAAACTCGCTATGAAATTGTTGAAGCTATGAGCTCCTATCTGTAACATATAATAAGTCGAACTCATTAGACTAGGCATGACAAACATAATTCTTAAATATTATTTAGGCTACGTCATACATAAGGTCCCAAATTCACTAAAAATTCAAGGTACTAAGATTTTCTAAGAATTTTATGGACCTAGATTCTATGTTAAGGAAGTACGATAGCGAAATTTCAGTTTCCACCTAATCTTTAAAATCCTCTGCTCAATGGTTAACTTCAAAACTTCACTATGACAAATTGGAATAGAATCAAGGGCTTAAATTTTAATAGAATTGACCTTATTGTGTCTAGTTTATGTCGGTTTTTATGAATATCATTTCGATTACGGAAACTCAATTTCTAAGCCGAAATTCAAGGGTGATCAGAAAAAAAAACTCTGGTGTATTCCCAGCAGATCACCCAACTTCAAAATTTTTGTTTGGCTTCATCCTAGGTCCAAAAATTATAATATTTGGACATGTTACTCTCTTAAATCTCTGTTTTATTCATAATTTTACAGTTCATCATTTGGGCATCAAAAACTCAAGTTACAGTCAGTTTATTAGAACTTGTCCTGATCGTGACTTCATTAAACTTATTGCCCAACATACCAATTTCACCCCTGTATTAACTTTATTTAATTTGATCATCACTACCAGATTTTCCAGCTTAATGAACACATATTATCATACATAAAATTTAAATAGTTCCTTAGTCTTATTAAGGTCGTCATTTTATCGAACACTAGGTGTGCATTATGGTTACACAATACATTTAATACAAACTCTACTAATACACTTCAACATGCATCAATCCTTCATCAAACAACCATAACAGCCCCTGTCTTTCTCCACATTGCGAACTAATCATCAATCATCAGCCACCATTTTACAGTTTCTAATTCACTCCTTCTAAATATATCTAATTCAGCCATTACACACACAAGCTTTTATATCATAACATATTCTTTCATCGATTTTCTAACACTTCCTCAAGAAGCCCCACTATGGCCGAACCTAAGCTCTCTCTAAGATTAAAATATTTCTCCATTCAACTGAAGGGATTTTATTGCGGAAATCCGGTAACGCAGCGGAATAGTGGAAAATCAAAATTTTCCGATTTCAAAATTTTTTCTCGGATTAATTAAATAAACTTATTTATTTAATTACCCAATAATTAGTTTATGAAATAAAACACAATAAATCAAATTTATGTGAATTTACCAAATTGCCCTTAAACATAATATTTTGTTTATTTTAATCTGAAATTGTTCAAAATAATTTTGAATGATTCTAAATCATTACTAATATGAATTTAACATGTCATACATATTGAAATTCAAATTGCAACAAAAATTCCAAAAATAACCCCAAAGCCATGAGCCTTCTTGAAGCATATCAATGTGCATTTTGCACTTCCAAAGTTCAAAACACATTAAGACAAAATCCAATCAACCCAATATCTTACATGCATCATATACATATCCAAATACACCATATAAATGAAAAGCCTCAAATTTGGAAGTGGTCTAAAACCCTAATTTTTCAATTTCTTCAAATTGGACAAATTACACCAAATTTGTTAAATTCAATACTTCAATAATGTTTCTTCCATTACAATCAAGCCTCACCACAATGAAACAACTATAGAACAAATCTAGGTCATTTAAGAGTGGGTCAACAATTCTAGATTAGCAACAAGTTTCTTAAACTATCAAAAGAATGCTAGTTAACAACTAATAAGCATTCTATCAATTTTATACATGCTCAACCTCATTATCAAACTTTCATCCATCAAAAATCCAAAGAAAAAAGAATAGAAAAACATGAGAATATCACAAGATGTAGCCTAGAACATAAGGAACCTTTTCCTTTCTAATAGTAGGTTGTAGAAACTTACTAAAAACCAAGTTTTCTTTGTTTTTTCTCTTTGTCTTTCTTCTTCTTCCTCAAGCTTCTTTTGATTTTCTTTTAATGGAGTTTGTAATGATATTTTGGTTAATGAAAAAATATCCAACCCTTGGCTATTTTTGTATATGGCCGAAATTAACAAAAAAACAAATAAAAGATATTTGTTTAATTTATTTAATAAATGCCAACTTGTCAACTTGCAAAAGGAAATCATTAACACTTTAATGAATTATTTAAAGTCAACAAAGGCATCTATTAGTCATCTCAACATTTATCATAACTTTAATATCTATACTTTAATTATTTAATCATCTAACAATTAAATAATTAAATAATTAATTAAATACAAATATATTAAATATATGTATTTTATTTACATTAAATATCAAATACATATATAAATATGATATTAGTCCAATATCTCAATTTGACAATTAATTAATGTGTATTTAATTAATCTAACATTAAATGCAAATACACAAAAATTAAGGAAATGAATATCGGGTCCCTACACATGTATTTTGCGTTTAACCTTTAAACGACCTTATAATTAATCAACATTATTTATAAATAGTGCCCTAGTGCTCTACGAGTATATTTCATTAGTGAAACTCTCTAGATTCAGACATATCCATCACGAAATCCAATTTCGTGTCCATAATTTATCCACCCGTAAATTATGACGATCACGGATAAACTCGTTGAATCATATAGGTCGAGGTCATGGCAAATGTATAATTCATCCGTCACAGATATCCGGATAAATCCCATAGATATAGATGTAAACGTCAAATCTCTATAGGGATTATCCAGTCGACTATTTGTTGGGAAATTCTACGGTCCCGAGGATCGATTAAAGCAATGAAACACACATGTGAATACACGAAGAAGTTGCGGAATACTTACATCGATCGGTTGAGGCGATGTGAGGAACAACAAAAACTTTTTAAACCATTTGAAGCTCCTTGGTGCTCACGGCAGTGGCAGTTTTTTGCCCTCCTCAATTCGGCCATGGAAGGATCTCTCAAGCTCCAAGCTTTGGTTGATTCCATGCTCACATGTGGGTTTCCCTATCACCTTTGTAAGACCCCATTGTGTGCTAGCACTCTTGATTTTTGCCACAAAAATCATCAATTGCTTCTCCTTGGCTCACGGCAGTGGGCTGTGAAGGAAGAGGAAAAATAGCCCCATTTGGGAGTGAGAGAGGGAGGAAGAAAGAGAAGAGATAATGTCTTGGTTGTTGGCAAAAAGTGTATCTAATACACTTATGAATTTCCAAAATTCATTTTCCTTATTTTTGCTTTCCAAAAGTTAAGACATTAAAGGCTTTCAACCACCAGATCAACTATTCACATCACTCAATCAATTAAGTGACAAGTTGTCACATCACATCACTCAAAGTGAAAAGTGATTTGACGCTTGATGCGACTAGTGATTTGACGCTTGATGTGACTTGCGGGCCGCACTTGAATTCGAAATGCGAGTGCGCTTGCAAACACTCTCGGGCTCGGGTTCGCTAATTCCAAATTAACGAATTTTCCTTTGCGACGAAATTAAATCTAATTTAATTAAATAACTTCGCCAAGCAAAATTACTATTCATGTCGCTAACGAATTAATTCTAAATTAACTCGTTCGCCCGAATTAAATTCTAAATTTAATTCCGCGTCGAAATCCAATTTCGTATAATATATCGAATATATTATTTTATTGATTAATTCCAAATTAATCATTTTCTCTCTTTTATATATAATATTTTATCCTAAATATAATATCTCCGTAATTAATCCCAGATTAATTTTCTCTCCCATCTAATTAATCCCAGATTAATAAAGTGCGAGTCATACGTAATCGGTGAATCTTCGGGAAGCGACCCATGAGATCCCCGGATATGTTGGCATTAAATACGGTCGTCGGAATATCCGAACACGTAAATACCTAGTACTACGTTTGTACCGATTTACAAGACAAGGTTGGCTTCTAGCAAAGCGCCATGCCTACCCAATTCTCCAGAAATATCCTTACAGGAATATGTGATCTATATCAGGCGTAGTATACGTAGTATTGCATATTTCGATCCAGTATCAGATGTCACGTGCAAGGCCTGGGGTTGGAAATGTGTCTGCCCCGTACGAAGCACATATCGGATCTCTGGTAACTAGTCTTTATAATTGGATAAACATGACCTAGTCATAATATCCTGATAGTTGCAGCATATAAGAGAACGAGTTCCGTATCATACGTGATCATCATCTCCACTATTACTGGAGTGATACTTCCATCTTGACATCACACCCAATACACTACGATTCTCAATATACCCAGAAGAGGCGTACACAGAACCTGTTAAAGCCCTGGACGACCAAAACCAAATTACATTGATTGTCGCAAGTATTAGCGGTGCAAGTCTCAGGTAAAGACCAAATACACCTACCATGATTCGGACTTCCATAGACACATAGTAATACTACCAATGGATTTCCGAGGGGTCTATCCAGAGCGAAGCTGTTTTCCGTACCATCGGTAAAACACAACCTCCTACTACACTTGCATAGTATCCTATACCCAAATATATAAGAACTATGCCGTTATGCCCTCACAACGCGTACAAGTGTAATACTAGTCTATTCCGCATTATCGATGTCCAATCTCGATAATACTATGACTAGGGATATTTAATGATTAAACCTTCATGGATTGATACTGTCTCATATCATCTCAATCCAGGAACTAATCATATGGACCTTCTATCATTTATACATCTTTGGTGATCTAATCACAAAGGATAAAAGAATAATTTCTTTTGTCACATAGTTAATTTTTACAACAACACCATGATCTGTATAAATAGTGACGCTATGGGTAATAATTGTCCAACAATCTCCAACTTGGCCTATAGTCAGTCACTCAAGTGTCTTACACCCGAACTATGTACGGTTCGCTCAAATTACTGAGAAAAGACTTTCGTCAGCGAATTTGCATGATTATCGTCTAATGCGATTTATTCGATCATCACATCACCACGATGTATGATTCGAACGAATCAGATGAATAGTCGAAGTATATATCTTGATCGTTGATGAGACCATTAATTCTTTAGCCTATGTTGTAGCCTAGCTCAGCTGCTAACAGAATTATATCTAATCTAATTAGATTTATTATCAATCCAGAAGGCTTCTATTGCTGCCTCAGCTGCAATAGTAACCCGCTTTTGTTGTTTATTCAGTAACAGTATCTTGCTTGGAAGATTTCCAGCTCACTGTTCCGTTATTCAAACTTTATAGTACCGTTGTTACGACTCATAGTCGATTTATCGGTTAGGAAACTTGCAACGGTGAACCCAGTCCCTTCAAGTTCTCCTTCTTCATAGTTTAAGACAACATCCTTATATCTCTAAGATACTAAAGCATGTTCTTAACTTCAATCCAGTGACTATCACTTGGATTGGCCTGATTGTGAATCCATATGCTCAAAGCGTATGAGACACCAGGTCGCGTACATTTTTCAATGTACGAGTTCTCGGAGAGTGTTAACAACTTTAAATCTATCCCAGTAGATCTTTATTCCTGGAATAAAGGTTGTTTCTCCCAAGAATTCTACGGAGAATTTTCATGAAAGCCAAGCTTTCACCGATTATTTTATGGGAATATCATTTCCAAGAAATGATGTATTATCATTACTTATAGGACATTCACTTTCAGTGCACTCCCACTAACCTCCTTATATACACAAGAATCCTTTTTGTTTTGAATTAAATCATACACCATTATGATTACATCAAAACGATAATTCCAAGAACGCTATACTTGCTTCAATCATCCATGGATCGAATAACCTGCAAACCTTGTTTGCTTGTTTTAGTGCGACAAAACCATCAAGATGTTGTAAACATCCTCAAAAGGTTTCCTTTTTCAGGAAGCGATTTTCCCGTTCAGCTGACATATTTCTAATGAAATATGCAGCATTAACAAGCATTATCCAAAGGATTTACCATGGCAACAGGTAAAATGTTTCGTCGTAATCGACACATGTGTTGATTAACGATCATTTCCGCTACAAGCCTAGCTTTATTACGTTGGTATGTTCCTTCCATTGTATGTCTCTTTGATGAGTGGTATTTCTATCACTATTTCCCACTCATTTAACCTAATATTTTGTATAGTTTCTTGAGTTTTGTGAATATTTTGATGTGTTTTGCGTTATTTTGCAGATAAATAAAGTTTCAGGACATTCTGGAGGTGTTTTGGGGCAAAATGGACAAAATTGGACAAAAAGGGCAAAATCGTCATTTCAGCGTCGCGACGCTGAAGCCTTGCGCGTCGCGACGCCAGAGTGCGCCGAATCTGCTAAAATGCGCCTGGTCAACGGGTCAGAATTTGAGAAGTTTGACTTTGCTAACGTGCGCCGTGCCACGTGTCACCATCACAGAAGATCTGCTAACGTGCACCGCGTGCCACGTGTCAACAAATCAACGAGCCGCCTTCAGAAGCCGCCTTGCCACGTGTCGCCACGTCGCCTTCCACATCGTCAGCGTGACGCAAGCAATGACGTCATGAACAGTTGACACGTCAGCGTGACGCAAGCAATGACGTCATGAACAGTGCCACGTCATCGGATAAGATTCTGAGCCGACCAACCAGCGCGTGACACGTGTCGTACTGTACCCAGCGTCGCGACGCTAGTGCAATTTGGGCGTCGCGACGCCGGACCCTTATCCGAGCCTATAAATAGAGATCGATTTTCATAATTCATTGTACCATTCTCTCTCACTTCTTAGTTCTAAATTGAGAGTTTCTCTCTCTAGTTCTTTAAATTCAAGTTTTGTAATTACTTTTTAATAGTAATAGTAATTTCTTTCTTAAACTTTTTCGGTTTTTACTATTACTATGAGAAGGTAACTTCTCTATGCTAAGGTAATAAGGTAATTCTTTTACTATTGCTTTTTAGATTAATCTCCCTAAATATAATATATAATCTATTTAAAATTTGACTTAATGAGGATACCGCCATAATGGTCGGTTGGTTATTAAAATTTCTATTCCGCCTTTATGGCTGGTATATTGTTGTTCCGCCTTTATGGCTGGTATATTGTTGTTCCGCCTATATGGCTGGTTTATCTTGATTCCGCCTTTATGGCTGGTTGGAAAATTATCACAAGTTTATATATTATATAATGGGAGATATCTAAATAGTAATTAGTAAAAGTTAATTCCTTTTACCTTAGCATTTCATTTCATTGCATTTCTACTTTACCACAATTTTACTTTCGGCATTTTTACTTTATGTATTTTATTTTACTAGCCCTAGCTATGTGTCATAACTAAGTTAGTATCTAGGGTTGTGATGAAATTCAATATCACGGGTTATAAGGGTTAGATTATAATTTGGGTAATATAAAAGAGTTATTTATTGAGTCTTAATCTTAATGCTTTTTATTAACTGGCCATTAATAAAATTGACTAAATAAAACTTAAAATGAACTAGAATAGAGATTTTAAGTTAAAGACCACAGACTTAACAACCCACGATCTTCTTTAAGGATAGATAAACCTTTAATAGATTTCCTTACAGGATAGGAATATACCTGTTGGGCGGGGGTAATCATAATTGGAATTCAATCTTAATGAATCTAGGTAATTTAATTGACATAGACATATGGTTCAATTTGATTATTCTAGGTATTTGTAAATGATCGTTCGAAAGAGGCTTTTACATAATTTAGTATTCCAGATTAATAACTCAATATTTTACCCAACTATGATTTAACTACTTCATCATTTAATAAGTATTGGAGAATTCACAACCCTAGATAGTTTTAATTCTCATTAATCTACTCTCAATTCTTTTACTTGTTTTAAATTTAGAATCATCGTCATTTTAATCAAACAACTTGTTAGATATCAGTAATCACTTAACCTCATAAAATTAATAGAATAGGTAATAAGTCCTCGTGGGATCGATATCTTTTTATACTACTTGAACGATACGTGCGCTTGCGTTTAACGTGTGTGATTACGCCGGTCAAGTTTTTGGCGCCGTTGCCGGGGACTTCTTTATCTTTTACTATTAGTTTAAAGGTTAGAAACGTTACTTGTGTCTAATTTTTTCTTTTTTTACTTATTACTTTCGTTTTATTGTGTTTCAGGTTATCACAATCTTAATGAGACGAACCAGAAGCTTTGAACTACAACCGCTTGACCCAGAAATTGAAAGAACCATCAGACAATTGAGAAGAGAAAGGCGACAAGGCCAAGAAGCAATTATTAACATGGAACCTGAACCTTTGCAAGTTGCACCACCAATTCCTATTCGAGACAGAACAATTCCGGTGGTTGACAGACTCATTTCATGTATTGTACTTCCTCCCTTACCAGCAAATGCAGGTGACATCAAAACTTGCATTCAGATGATACAACAATCAGTACAGTTTGGAGGGAATGCAACTGAAGATCCTAATGCCCACATCAGCAACTTCCTGGAAGTTTGCGGTACTTTCAATTACAACCGAGAAGCTGAAGAAGCAATGCGACTTCGTGTTTTTCCATACTCTTTGAAGGACAGAGGTAAAGCTTGGCTACATTCACTACCAGCTGGTTCCATCACCACTTGGAACGCTTTAGCCACCAAATTTCTTGCAAAGTACTTTCCACCAGCCAGAACTGGAAAGTTGAGGAATGACATCACATCCTTTGTACAACAAGAATCAGAAACTCTCTACGAAGCTTGGGAAAGGTACAAAGATTTGCTCAGGAAATGTCCTCACCATGAGATTCCAAAATGGCTTCAAGTCCAAACATTCTATAATGGACTTTCTGGAATAATGAGAACCACAATTGATGCTGCTGCTGGAGGAGCTTTAATGGCAAAAGGAGAAGATCAAGCCTGGGAACTAATCGAAGAAATGGCCAACAACAACTCTTTGTGGCCAACTGAAAGAAGCTTGATTCAAAGAATTGCAGGAATATATGAGGTTGGAGCTAATACAGCAGTCAACACCAAGCTGGATCAGATATGCAAATTCATGGAGACTCTTACCATTGGATCCACAAGTTCAGGAGCACCAGAATCAAATCAACATGAAGAAACGGTGAATTATGTCAACAATTTCAACAGGCAGGGGAACAATCCATATTCCAACACCTACAACCCTGGGTGGAGGAATCATCCTAATTTTTCATGGAGTAACAATTCAGGCCAACAGCAAAAGAACTATCCACCACCTGGATTCCAGCAACAGAATAAAGGCCAGGAGCAGACAAATGAACCAGTGATGGCAGAGATGTTAGCTCAATTAAAAAGATATGAAGCCATGATTCAGAGCCAATCAGCTTCCATCAAAGCACTGGAGAATCAGATCGGACAACTGGCCAATGCTCAGAGTTACAGACCACCAGGTAATCTTCCCAGCAACACAGAACCAAATCCAAGGAACATGGGAAAGGAGCAGTGTAATGCCATCATGTTAAAAAGTGGTACTGAAATCAACAAAGATGTTGGAGCCAAAACAGCTGCTGAGGAATTTCCAAAAGAAGCTGAACAACAGATGAAGGAAAAAGAAGCAAAGGAAAAAGAACAGATCACTCCACCTCCACCTTTTCCTCAACGCCTTCAGAAAAGTAAACTGGACAAGCATTTTGCTCGATTCTTGGAGGTTTTCAAAAAGCTGCACATCAACATCCCTTTTGCAGAAGCTTTGGAACAAATGCCCAGCTATACTAAATTCATGAAAGATATTCTTTCACGAAAACGGAGATTGGGAGATTATGAGACAGTAGCATTATCAGAAGAATGCAGCGCCATCATTCAGAGAAAACTTCCCCCAAAGTTGAAGGATCCTGGAAGTTTCACCATTCCTTGCATCATTGGAGAACATAACTTCGGTAAGGCTTTATGTGATTTAGGTGCAAGTGTTAATTTAATGCCTTTTTCTATTTACAGAAAACTGCAAATTGGAGAAGCAATGCCTACCTCAGTTTCATTGCAACTTGCTGATCGAACACTTGCATTTCCAAGAGGAGTAGTTGAAGATGTGCTAGTCAAAGTTGATAAACTCATTCTTCCAGCAGACTTCATTATCCTTGACATGGATGAAGACAAAGATGTGCCAATCATCCTTGGGAGACCATTCTTAGCAACAGGACGAACTGTGATTGATGTACAAAAAGGAGAACTAACCATGAAAGTTCAGGACCAAGAAGTTACCTTCAATGTTTTCAAAGCCATGAAATTTCCAAGTGAGAAAAAAAAGAGGAAGAATGTTTCAGAATTGATGTTGTTGAAAGTATCATTCATGATACTAATACAGTTCCTACAGATAAACTTGAAGCTTGCATCACCAACATAACTGAAACTGAGTTTGATGCTGAAATTCTGGAATATATCAACTATCTTGACAAGCCATTTCGTTTCAAAATAACACAACCAATTGAAAGTTTGGAACTACCAAAGAAAGATCGGATCAAGCCTTCGATTGAAGAACCACCACAGTTGGAGCTGAAGTTACTTCCAAGTCATCTCAGGTATGCATTTCTTGGAAAATTTTCTGAATTACCTGTTATTATTTCATCTTCTCTAACATTGGAGCAGGAAGAAAAGTTATTGAGGGTGTTACGAGAGCACAAGAAAGCCATTGGCTGGACTATAGCAGACATTCGAGGCATTAGTCCATCATTCTGCATGCACAAGATCCTGATGAACGATGAGTACAAACCCACAGTAGAACATCAACGGAGACTCAATCCAATCATGAAGGAAGTTGTGAAAAAAGAAATCATCAAATGGTTGGATGCTGGCATCATCTATCCTATCTCAGACAGCAGTTGGGTAAGTCCTATGCAGTGTGTACCGAAGAAAGGAGGAATTACTGTAGTTACCAATGAAAAGAATGAGCTAATCCCAACAAGAACGGTGACTGGATGGAGAGTATGTATGGACTATAGGAAGCTGAACAAAGCCACAAGGAAGGATCATTTTCCGCTGCCATTCATTGATCAGATGCTGGACAAATTGGCAGGACATGAGTTCTACTGCTTTCTGGATGGATATTCAGGATACAATCAGATTGCCATCGCCCCAGAAGATCAAGAGAAAACCACATTTACATGTCCCTATGGTACTTTTGCTTTCCGCAGGATGCCATTTGGATTATGTAATGCCCCAGCCACATTTCAGCGTTGTATGATGGCTATCTTCTCAGACATGCTGGAGCAGAGTATGGAGGTTTTCATGGATGACTTTTCTGTGTTTGGAGATTCTTTTGATCATTGTTTGTTAAATCTTGAACAGGTATTACAAAGATGTGAAGATACTAACCTGATACTCAACTGGGAGAAATGCCACTTTATGGTGCAAGAAGGCATAGTTCTTGGACACCGGATCTCACAAAAGGGAATCGAGGTAGACAAAGCAAAGATTGAGACAATTGAAAAACTACCTCCACCAACATCAGTCAAAGGAATTCGGAGTTTTCTTGGACATGCAGGATTTTACCGGAGATTTATCAAAGATTTTTCCAAAATTTCAAAACCTCTTTGCAATCTTCTGGAAAAAGATGTACCTTTCAACTTCACCAATGAATGCCAGGAAGCTTTTGAGATCTTAAAACAGAAGCTGGTCTCTGCCCCCATCATAGTAGCACCAGACTGGACCCTTCCATTTGAGGTAATGTGTGATGCTAGTGATTTTGCTGTAGGTGCAGTTTTGGGACAACGCAAGGCAAAGATATTCTACACCATTTACTACTCCAGCAGAACTTTGAATGAAGCTCAACTTAACTACACAACCACTGAAAAGGAGTTACTTGCAGTTGTGTTCGCTTTTGACAAATTCCGCTCTTATCTGTTGGGTCCCAAAGTGGTGGTCTACACAGATCATTCAGCAATCAAATACCTGATCTCGAAGAAAGATGCCAAACCTAGATTGATCCGTTGGATACTTCTTCTGCAAGAATTCGATGTGGAGATCAGAGACAGGAAAGGAACAGAAAACCAAGTGGCAGATCATCTATCAAGGCTTGAAAATGGAGAAATAACTGGCAAAGACCTATTAATCAAAGAAACTTTTCCAGATGAACAGCTATTTACCATAAAACAGCAGGAAATACCTTGGTATGCTGATTATGTTAATTACATTGTATCAGGAAAATGGCCGTTAGAATGGACAACTCAGCAACGGAAGAAATTCTTCAAAGAAGTCAAACATTATGTTTGGGATGAGCCGTACCTATTCAAACGATGTGCTGATCAATTACTGAGACGATGTGTTCCACAGGAAGAGGTCAACAATGTTTTGCTGCACTGTCATTCACCACCATACGGCGGACACTTCAGTGGAAATAAAACTGCAGCCAAAGTCCTTCAATCAGGTTTATTCTGGCCCACTCTTTTTAAAGATGCTCATTTATTTGTTCTTCAATGTGACAGATGTCAGAGAATGGGAAATATTTCAAGGAGAAATGAAGGACCATTGCAAAATATTCTAGAAGTGGAGTTATTTGATGTATGGGGAATTGATTTCATGGGACCCTTTGTTCCATCATTCGGAAACCTCTACATTTTGGTTGCTGTAGATTACGTTTCAAAATGGGTTGAAGCAATTGCACTACCATCCAATGATTCAAAAGTGGTGATCAAATTCATGAAAAAGAATATTTTTACTCGATTCGGAACACCTCGGGCAATTATCAGTGATGGTGGCTCACATTTCTGCAACAGGTATTTTGATGCACTTTTATTTAAATACGGAGTTACTCACAAGATTGCTACAGCTTATCATCCACAATCAAATGGCCAAGTTGAAGTTTCAAACAGAGAAATCAAAAGAATCTTGGAAAGAACCGTTGGATCAACAAGGAGGGACTGGTCTACAAAACTGGATGATGCATTATGGGCCTACCGTACAGCTTACAAGACACCCATTGGTATGTCCCCATATCGATTGGTGTTTGGGAAAGCATGCCATCTGCCAGTTGAGCTTGAACACAAGGCATACTGGGCACTGAAGAAGTTGAATTTTGATCCACAAGCTGCAGGAAAGAAAAGACTTTACCAACTCAATGAATTGGAGGAATTTCGCCTACAAGCTTATGAGAATGCCAAATTGTACAAGGAAAAGACCAAGAAATGGCATGACCTAAAAATAGTGCACAGGCAGTTGAAACCAAGGCAACAGGTGTTGTTATACAATTCAAGGTTGAAACTTTTCCCTGGAAAGTTGAAATCAAGGTGGTCAGGTCCATTTGTGATCACTCAGGTTTTACCATATGGAGCTATTGAGTTACTGGATCCCAACACCAACAACACATTCAAAGTTAACAGTCAACGTGTCAAGCACTATTGGGGAGAACCGTTGGAGCGACAAAAAGAAAGTGTCACACTTTCAGATTCAGCATAACGTTCGAAAAGTCACGTCTAGCTGACGACCATTAAACTTAGCGCTCGCAGGGAGGCAACCCATGCAAATTTAGTATATATTGCAATTTGGTGTGATTTACTTTTGTGTGTGTTTAGTTTTTTTTGCAATTAAGAATTTCAAGATGGAAGAAGCTCTCGCAAGTCTTCACAAGCAATTTCCTTCTCTCCCTCAAAAATCTCTGATGAAAGTTTACAAAGCTCGCTTGGAACGAATGAGACTACTAATGATCAAAGGTATTCCTACTGATATTTGTTGGGTAATCGAAGCACGAATCCGTCTAGCAGGTGAGTTTTCTGAGACTTGTAGTTCTTATTTACCTGGTTTTGGAAGAAGCACCTATGCAAAGAAACGTAGAGCTAAGCAAATAGGCGTTTGTTACAAATGTGCGCGTTGGAATTGCAATACTCGTTGTCGTTCTTTAGGAATGGTGTCTGATAATCGTGAAGATAAAATTAAATTCATTAGGGATGGCTTGAGTAAGGAGTCTTTAGATGATATTTCTTCGACTCTTGAGACGCATCCCAGTGGATATGTTCATATAGCCATTCACAAATTACACACACAATTCCAAAAAGAAAGACAACAATTAAGTCTAGGGAATCTGACTCAAAAAGACCCTGTTTGCCAATTTATAAGAAAATTGGATGGGAAGCTTGTTCCTGACGCATAGATGTCAATCAAGCCGTTACTTTTCTTGTACATATTATATCTCTTTGTCTTTTTCTAGTAATTGATTTGTTTTATTGTTTTCTCCGACAGGATCCAGATCTTGTTGACTATCACGATCTATTTTTTATTTTGCTACTAATCGTCCTTCGGAAGATACTTGTGCTATTATTTTATTCACCCTTTTCAGGTACTATAAATTCAACTCATCATTGCACTTTTGAAGACATCCATAGTAAAAAAATGGAAGCCACTTCAAGAAGACAAGTTGAAAACATTTGTGTGTTTTGCGGCGGTAGTACTGTTGGTACTAAACCACAATACATAGAAGCAGCACAGGAATTGGGTCGAGTCTTAGCAGCAAGGAATATGCATTTAATATATGGCGGAGGCAATCTTGGACTAATGGGGATCGTTTCAAAGGCCGTACAAGAAGGAGGCAGTCATGTTTTGGGAATCATCCCAAAACCCTTGGCAGAGGCTAATCTTATTGGATCATCAAACGGAGAGGAACTGATCGTGCCAGGTATGTCTGAACGACTGGTAGAAATGATTAACCGTTCTGATGCTTTTATTGCTTTGCCAGGTGGCTTGGGTACATTAGAGGAAATTTTTATAGTTCTATCTTGGGCGAACCTGAACATACACCAGAAACCGCTTGGATTGCTCAACGTTGATGGATTTTATGATTTTCTTTGTGTGTTTCTTGATGATGCTCGGAGAAATGGGTTCGTGTCAAAACCTATGAAAGAACTCTTCTTTACTGCCAGAACTGCACCGGATCTAATTGACCAACTCATAGCCTATGAACCACAAGTTGACCCTATCATTTCAAAGATAAAATGGTCCGAGGATGATCGTGGTAAGAAGCGTCGAATTAATCTGGATCTTAACCTTTAAATTTCTTGTAGAGTTCAGCTAACCAGGTATTACTTCTTAATTCTCTTTTATCTTGTTTGTATTGTTTTTATTTTTAGTCCAAAATTTTTCGAAAAATACAAAAAAAATAAAAAATTAATAAAAAACAAGGGCATATTTAAAGCTAGGTGATGGTTTGGTGTCTTCCTTCACTCACTACCTTTTTATAAGGAAAAGCTGTGGAGGCACCTAGATAATCATTCACTTGTAGCGTGTTGTGACAGACTAGTTTGGAGGACTCGTTGTTTATTCCTGACAACAAGCGATAAGAGCCTAGGGGCTTGGGTATTTAAGTGAGCCTCGCTCCACCTTCCCTCTGGGGAATCTACAACGGGAAGTCCATTCGACAGTTAGTCACACACCATAAACTGAGCCTTTGATTAAACTTTTAAAAAAAACATGTAAATTATAGTTATATGACCAGTAGAAATGTTTTGTTGTTATGTTGACTAAAAAGATGAAATTGGTAAGAAATAGCTGTGTAAGGAATTCCACTCCTGAGACGTATTTCAAACCTAATTCAAAACAAGTTAATTTTTGTTTATTCACTTTTGAATTATTAAATCTGTAAATTCTCCATAAAACTGACTAAAATGAATCTTCATATACTTAGTTAGCAGATATTATCAACATACATGGTAACATACAGACATAAGCTAAAATTGAAAAGTTTGTAATATCCAGTACTCTAGTTCATTTGAGGAAACATCTAAAAAATAGTGATGGAATAAAAAAAAAAAAAAAAAAAAAAAAACATCTGAGATCCGAGTTATTAAGTCTGTAAGGGTATTTTAATACCTAGTGCCCTAAAACCAACTGGTTTGGGAGTCATTGGCCCAAAGCTCGTTACATGGATCAAAAATGATAGAAAAAATTTATATATATGTATATATATCTGAAGTCTGAGTAATTAAGTCCTTAGGGGTGTCTTAACACCTGATGCCCTAAAGCCAACTGGTTTGGGAGTCACCGACCTAAAGCTCGCTACATAGATGGAAGATATTGTATATAATAAAAATAGAGAAAAAAAAAATCAAAAAAATCAAAGAAAAAATCAGAAAAATCAGAAAATTTATTCCATTACTACAAAAAGGTGTGAAATCTAATAGAACTTTAGGACAAAAATATTACTCTCTTATCAACTGCACTTATGACTGTTGTGGGCAAAAATGAGTTGTTTAATATTTTGTTGACTGTGTATATGAAGAATGGTAAAAATAATCGGAGAATTTACTTATTCAGTAATTTAGAATGAAACAAAACATCTAGTAACTTGGATTAGAAATTTCACCTGATTAGTCACTAACATCTTTATTCTCTTTTCGCTTGTCTTTTTGCTTTTGTGTGCATTAGTTTCACTACCTTTTACTTTTATAAAATGTTTGTGGGTATCATTGCTGTAAACCCTCACGAGACTACAACTCGTCCACTAGGGACACCTAGGGGTTTAAAGGCTTGTTGCATATGCTAAATGCAATCGTGATCCCTACGAAAGTGGCTTAGTTAATTTATTATGTTATTTTATATTTGCTCGAGGACTAGCAAAATGTTAGGTTTGGGGGTGTGATGAGTGGTATTTCTATCACTATTTCCCACTCATTTAACCTAATATTTTGTATAGTTTCTTGAGTTTTGTGAATATTTTGATGTGTTTTGTGTTATTTTGCAGATAAATAAAGTTTCAGGACATTCTGGAGGTGTTTTGGGGCAAAATGGACAAAATTGGACAAAAAGGGCAAAATCGTCATTTCAGCGTCGCGACGCTGAAGCCTTGCGCGTCGCGACGCCCAGAGTGCGCCGAATCTGCTAAAATGCGCCTGGTCAACGGGTCAGAATTTGAGAAGTTTGACTTTGCTAACGTGCGCCGTGCCACGTGTCACCATCACAGAAGATCTGCTAACGTGCACCGCGTGCCACGTGTCAACAAATCAACGAGCCGCCTTCAGAAGCCGCCTTGCCACGTGTCGCCACGTCGCCTTCCACATCGTCAGCGTGACGCAAGCAATGACGTCATGAACAGTTGACACGTCAGCGTGACGCAAGCAATGACGTCATGAACAGTGCCACGTCATCGGATAAGATTCTGAGCCGACCAACCAGCGCGTGACACGTGTCGTACTGTACCCAGCGTCGCGACGCTAGTGCAATTTGGGCGTCGCGACGCCGGACCCTTATCCGAGCCTATAAATAGAGATCGAATTTTCATAATTCATTGTACCATTCTCTCTCACTTCTTAGTTCTAAATTGAGAGTTTCTCTCTCTAGTTCTTTAAATTCAAGTTTTGTAATTACTTTTTAATAGTAATAGTAATTTCTTTCTTAAACTTTTTCGGTTTTTACTATTACTATGAGAAGGTAACTTCTCTATGCTAAGGTAATAAGGTAATTCTTTTACTATTGCTTTTTAGATTAATCTCCCTAAATATAATATATAATCTATTTAAAATTTGACTTAATGAGGATACCGCCATAATGGTCGGTTGGTTATTAAAATTTCTATTCCGCCTTTATGGCTGGTATATTGTTGTTCCGCCTTTATGGCTGGTATATTGTTGTTCCGCCTATATGGCTGGTTTATCTTGTCCGCCTTTATGGCTGGTTGGAAAATTATCACAAGTTTATATATTATATAATGGGAGATATCTAAATAGTAATTAGTAAAAGTTAATTCCTTTTACCTTAGCATTTCATTTCATTGCATTTCTACTTTACCACAATTTTACTTTCGGCATTTTTACTTTATGTATTTTATTTTACTAGCCCTAGCTATGTGTCATAACTAAGTTAGTATCTAGGGTTGTGATGAAATTCAATATCACGGGTTATAAGGGTTAGATTATAATTTGGGTAATATAAAAGAGTTATTTATTGAGTCTTAATCTTAATGCTTTTTATTAACTGGCCATTAATAAAATTGACTAAATAAAACTTAAAATGAACTAGACATAGAGATTTTAAGTTAAAGACCACAGACTTAACAACCCACGATCTTCTTTAAGGATAGATAAACCTTTAATAGATTTCCTTACAGGATAGGAATATACCTGTTGGGGGGGGGTAATCATAATTGGAATTCAATCTTAATGAATCTAGGTAATTTAATTGACATAGACATATGGTTCAATTTGATTATTCTAGGTATTTGTAAATGATCGTTCGAAAGAGGCTTTTACATAATTTAGTATTCCAGATTAATAACTCAATATTTTACCCAACTATGATTTAACTACTTCATCATTTAATAAGTATTGGAGAATTCACAACCCTAGATAGTTTTAATTCTCATTAATCTACTCTCAATTCTTTTACTTGTTTTAAATTTAGAATCATCGTCATTTTAATCAAACAACTTGTTAGATATCAGTAATCACTTAACCTCATAAAATTAATAGAATAGGTAATAAGTCCTCGTGGGATCGATATCTTTTTATACTACTTGAACAATACGTGCGCTTGCGTTTAACGTGTGTGATTACGCCGGTCAGTCTTCCTTGAAGACTTATATCGTACCATAGGCACAATGCCTTACTGGTAACAAACACTAGTGTCCAAACATAGTTGTTATCCATGGAATCCATTTTGGAACTTTATAGAATTTTTCCATGATTTGTGAGTCGATCCCTTGTATCCTTCCTCACCATAGTCAGTTAATATTCCTCAATAATATTGACATTCTTGAGAGGTGAGATCAGAAACTCATACCCCAGGTTATTTTCTGACTCTCTCCGATCTACGCATGGGTCGGTCTTGTGTATTCGAAGATTATTGGTTATAGTTTCATCCTTGATGAACTATTTGGTTCCATTAATGAATCTGTTCCTGGAAACTATTACTCTGATTTTCATCGGTTTTACTTTCCTACCTCTTAACACTGCATATCGGTATTCCTCTTAGGATAACCGCATGGCGAGCACAATTACATTGTTCTCTTGTGAGATATATAAGTACTATACTTTGGTTTCCCTAGGATAACCCACAACTTAGGCACTTATCCGATTTGGGTTTTAGTTTGGTATCATCCAAACATATGTCTAGCATTCCCAAATCATCAGGAATGAGAAAACCCAGTTTCTTTCCTGTTCATATCTAATAGTAATCTGTCTAACAGATTTTTATGGAACCTTATTCAAATAAGTTTTGCACTGTTAATGCGTATCCGTTGAAGGAAATGGTAGCAGCTCAGAGCAACTCATGATTAACCTATCATGTCTAACACAAATTCGGTTTTCTCCGTTCAGACACACCGTCAAACTGACGTGTTCCGGGAGGAGTCCTCATTGAAAGAATACTATACTCTTTCAAGTATATGAGAAACTTATTGCTTAAGTATTTTCTATTACGGTCTTACCGTGACAGTTTAATACTAGCCGATCTGTTAATTTATTTCATGTCGAAACTATAAAAGTTTCCGATTTGTGTTTCATTAGAAACACATACCATAGTGCGCTTGCAAACACTCTCGGGCTCGTGTTCGCTAATTCCAAATTAACGAATTTTCCGTTGCGATGAATTAAATCTAATTTAATTAAATAACTTTACCTAGCAAAATTACTATTCATGTCGCTAACGAATTAATCTAAATTAACTCGTTCGCTCGAATTAAATTCTAATTTAATTCCGCGTCGAAATCTAATTTCGTATAATATATCGAATATATTATTTTATCGATTAATTCCAAATTAATCATTTTCTCTCTTTTATATATAATATTTTATCCCAGATAAAATATCTCCTTAATTAATCCCAGATTAATTTTCTCTCTCATCTAATTAATCCCAGATTAATAAAGTGCGAGTCATACGTCATCGGTGAATCTTCGGGAAGCGACCCATGAGATCCCCGGATATGTTGGCAGTAAATACGGTCGTCGGACTATTCGAACACGTAAATACCTAGTACTGCGTTTGTACCGATTAATGATACAAGGTTGGCTTCTAGCAAAGCGCCATGCCTACCCAATTCTCCAGATAAACCTTGCAGGAATATGTGATCTATATCAGGCGTAGTATACGTAGTATTGCGTATTTCGATCCAGTATCGGATGTCACGTGCAAGGCCTGGGGCTGGAAATGTGTCTGCCCCGTACGAAGCACATATCGGATCTCTGGTAACTAGTCTCTATAATCGGATAAACATGACCTAGTCATAATATCCCGATAGCTGCAGCATATAAGAGAACGAGTTTCGTCTCCTACGTGATCATCATCTCCACTATTACTGGAGTGATACTTCCATCTTGACATCACACCCAATACACTACGATTCTCAATATACCCAGAAGAGGCGTACACAGAACCTGTTAAAGCCCTGGACGACCAAAACCAAAGTACATTGATTTTCGCAAGTATTAGCGATGCAAGTCTCAGGTTAAGACCAAATACACCTACCCTGATTTGGACTTCCATAGACACATAGTAATACTACCAATGGAATTCTGAGGGGTCTATCCAGAGGGAAGCTGTTTTCCGTACCATCGGTAAAACACAACCTCATACTACACTTGCATGAGTATCCTATACCCAAATATATGAGAACTATGCCGTCATGCCCTCACAACGCGCGCAAGTGTAATACTAGTCTATTTCACATTATCGATGTCCAATCTCGATAATACTATGACTAGGGATATTTAATGATTAAACCTTCGTGGATTGATACTGTCTCATATCATCTCAATCCAGGAACTAATCATATGGACCTTCTATCATTTATACATCTTTGGTGATCTAATCACAAATGATAAAAGAGCAATTTCCTTTGTCACATAGTTAATTTGTACAACAACACCATGATCTGTACAAATAGTGACGCTATGGGTCATAATTATCCAACACTATTCTATTAGCAATCTCAAAAAGAACATTTAGAACTAACTTCTAAATTGTACCACGGGCCCATGGTTTTTATCTGATTGCTAATCATATGGACTACCTATGCTCTGATACACAGAACTGACGGATCCTATCTCGATACTCACAGGACACCCTGAGGATCTATCCACACCCAACGAACAGACAGAGGTCTGATCTAAATAAATCGGTGACGTGACTGCCATCAAAGTGTGGAAGATGTCTCATGCGCCCACAATGGTATCTCAAGTCGAAGAATCACCAGTGCTACTCAACCTGATAAGATTCTTATTGACGTTGGTGTACCATCCATTAAGAATCTTCGGTGAGTCATTCAGTGTTTATCCACTATAAACACCTACATGTCTATACTAGTCTCCAAGACTTATGGTTCATGGAGAAACCATTGGAATCATATATTCTAGTATACGACATGTACCGGTCTCAACGGGTTTACTTTACTGACCAAGTAGTATAAACCTTGACCAGGAACTGTCTGAGAATAATAACGTCATGATATAACTCAATGTCAGTTGCGACGCTTTTGCAACAGTACTATGACTAGTCATTCTAAGGTCATTACGTCTTTACCATATTAAAAGGTACATTATATTATAGAAATTGTATATATTATTCATAATAATAACGTTTTACAGAATTATTCATAAAGAAATAGAATCGGAAATTGGCGCTCTGAGCACCAACCCCAACCCCAACATCAACACCATAACTACTATCATAAAGAAAACACCCACCAATAATTCCCTTTAGTAGCCGAACCCACTTCTCTCTCATAGATCCAATTCTTCTTCTTCCAATCACATAAATCGAACACTAAATAAAATAAAACAACATTCTAACAGTCCTAGAACCATCAATTCTTAATCATTCAAACCAATTAGGATAACCTAAGTAAAACCCAATTTATATTTCATCAAATGTAACTCGTTCAACCAAAGACAAGTATAATTTCTAAGCTAATTAGTTCAAATGGAAACAAGAAATTAAAGATTCTTACCTCGAAAGGAAATTGATCTAGGTTTAATTCACTCTCTAATACTTTACTAAGTTTGACTGAGCTCATCTCCTTCAGTCTCTTCCTCATTCGGGAAGCAAAAAGAATAGGTCGTTGCTTCTTTTATTCTCGGCAATGAGGGAGTATTGAGGCTTCATTGAATTATCCTTAATCTTAGTTAAGCTTAACCCTTAGATTTCATTCCCATTTTACCCATGAATTTGAAGAAAACGCACATGCCATCTTCTTGTCCTATGCCTAGACCCCAAAAAAATGAAGACTTGTGAAGCTTCTTAATGATTTCTTGTTTGTTTGGTTTACTCTAGAGAAGTCTAGAGATCTTTAAAATATCAAGCTAATGGGCCACAAATGTAGGGAAATTGGGCTTGGTTGTTTTACTTTCTTTTGAGCTTTAATATATTTGTTAATTTAATGGAGTGTACTAAATAGGCCCATTTATTAGATGCACCTAGATTATTTCATTTATACATCCAACACATTTTCCAATTTCATACGAAGTCCATAAACCCACCAGACTAAATTTCATTTTCTAATATTTTCTTCATCTCATAAAATTTTTATCATGGCCACCGAGATTATAATCTAACTAGATCACAAAGTTTTAGCCATTACATATTTGTATAGAGATTGGAATGGTCAATTGCAATAAGGAAGGAATATAAGTTAAGTTCTCCTCAAATGAATATGTTCATTTTGTAAAGATATTATATCAAATGTTTCTAGATAGAAATTCTGAAAATGAATATGTTTGATTGATAAAAGAAAAGCTATGAGGACTATTAAAGATATGACATTTGAATTTCGTAATAAGATGTATATTCGTATATTTGAAATATTGTTGGATAATATGACCCATAGCGTCACTATTTGCACAGAACATTGTGTTGCTGTAGCAAATTAACTATGTAACAAGGAAATTGCACTCTCGTCATTTGTGATTAGATCACCATAGATATATAAATGAAGAGAGGTCCCTATGATTAGTTCCTGGATTGAGATGATATGAGACAGTATCAGTCCACGAAGGATTAATCATTAAATATCCCTAGCGTAGTAGTATTATCGAGACTGGACATCGATAATGCAGAATAGGCTAGTATTGCACTTGTGCGCGTTGTGAGGGCACAACGGCATAGTTCTCATATATATAAGTATTGGATACTTGTGCAAGTGCGATAGGAGGTCGTGTTTCACCGATGGTACGGAAAACAGCTTCGCTCTGGATAGACCCTTCGGAATCCCATTGGTATTATGACTAGGTGTCTATGGGAGGCCGAAATCAAGGTAGGTGTGTATAGTCTTAACCTGAGACTTGCATCGCTAATACTTACGACAATCGGTAAACTTTGGTTTTGGTGGTTGGGGGATCTTAACTGGTTCTGTGTTCACCTCTTCTGGGTTTATCAGGAATCGTAGTGTATTGGATGTGATGTCGAGACGAAAGTATCACTCCAGTCATAGTGGAGATGATGTCACGCAGGATACGGTATTAGTGCTCTTAAGTGATGCGCATCCAATCGTGATATTATGACCAGGTCATGAATATCCGATTATAGAGACTAGTTACCAGACATCCGATATGTGTTTCGGACGGGGCAGACACTTATCCAGCCCCAGCCCTAGCACGTGATTATCCGATACTGGGCCGATATGCACAATACAATTGTATACTACGCTTGATACAGATCTTTGATATCTTAATGGATATGTCCGGAGAATTGAGTAGACTTGGTGCTTTGCTAGGAGTCGACCTTGTCTCGTAAATCGGTAGAACGTAGTACTTGGTACGTACGTGATTCGGATACTCCGACGACCGTATTTACTGTCAACTTATCCGGGGATCTCATGGGTCGCTTCCCGATAATCCACCGATGACGCACAACTCGCACTCTTGAATAATCTGGGATATACAGAAGAAGAGAGAGAAAATTAATCTAGGATTAATTACGGAGATATTTTATCTAGGATAAAATATCATCTAGAGAGAAATAACGATTAATTTGGAATTAATCGGTAAATTAATATATTCGATATATTAAACGAAATTAGATTTCGACGCGGAATTAAAATTAGATTTTAATTCGGGCGAACGAATTAATTTAGAATTAATTCGGTAGCGACATGAATAGTGAATTCGCTAGGCGTAATCATTTATTACGACGCGACGGAAAACTCGCTAATTGGGAATTAGCGAACCCGAGCCCGAGTGTGATTGCGAGCGTATTCGTATTTCGAATTCGAGTGCGGCGACATAAGTCACATCAAGCGTCAATCAATCGTCACATCAAACGTCAAATCAAAAGTCACTTTGAGTGATTGATTGATTTGATTAATGGATTGAGTGAAAGACACTCAACATAGCACTTTATTAAAGTAGATATGACTTGATGGACTTTTGATTTTGGAGTGTGGAACACTCTCAAGCTTATTACATTCAATTTATTTGACTTTTTAAAAGTTAAATTAATTGGTAAATCATTATTATTTTGGAAAAATATATAAACAAATGATTTACAACTTTTGTAATAACTTAACACAATTTCAACTCTCTCAAAATTCTCTCTTCTCTCACGCAAAACAGAAGCTTTGCTCACTGGTTTTGAACCAGTTCAGGCGTGAATATTTGGGAAGCAAGAGTGGGTTTTCATGGTGAAAATTCAAGTGCTAGCACACTTACGAGTCTTGCGAAGGTGGTAGGGAGGTTCGACCATGAGCCGGGATCCATCCGACGATGCATGGAGCTCCATTTCGCAGCTCAAACACTGAAGACAGTGGGCAGTGGACTGCATGCAGTGGTGCCGAAGGCAGTGCATTTTTTGGGCTTGATTCGTCTTCAATTCGACATAACCGATCAATGTGAGTATTCCGCTACCTCCGTTGATGTATTCACGCATGTATTCATGTCTTGATTTGATCTTGGGACCTTAGAAAAACTCAACAATGGCATCAAGAGCTAATGTTGCAAGCATGAAATTTTAGGGATTTAAAATTTGGGTAAATGTGATTTGAGCATGATTTGAATAAATTGATTG
Organism: Zanthoxylum bungeanum; assembly: GCA_019454045.1. Classification (NCBI taxonomy): domain Eukaryota; kingdom Viridiplantae; phylum Streptophyta; class Magnoliopsida; order Sapindales; family Rutaceae; genus Zanthoxylum; species Zanthoxylum bungeanum. Next base: position 92,226 of record SKCR01040216.1, read on the forward strand.
TTTGAGTATGCTTATAACATGTTTAATTGCATTTTGGTTGGACCAATTTGTTGAAAATTGATTTGGAATAGTTTTCCCCAATTTATTCATGTTGGCCGAATGTGTAGGATTTTTGGGATCTTGGATTTTTGATTTTTGATTCATTTGATGAGTTGGAATCAATTAGGTTGATGTTAATTTGAATCGAATTGGATTGGATTTCGAATTGGACGAAAACCCCAAAATCTTTGAGTTGGCCGAATGTGACTAATGCCCTAATGTCTTGGTAATTTTGATTTTTGAATATTGGATGTATTGGAAATCATTTAGGATGTTGATTTGATGTCGATTGTGCATTCGATTGGATTGAAACCGAATCGGGCACAAAATCCCTCTTTTGGCCGAGACCTTTAAGCATGAAGATGGGTTTGATTTTTCAATTTATGTGTTGGACATGTGATAATGAATTAAGCATGATTAATAAGACTAATTTGGTGTTTTAAAAATATTGATTTAGTCGATTAATCATGTAATGCACTTTAGGTAATTAAATTGCGTAATTGGATTAGTGTAATTTAATTATTTAGGCTTAAATTGGATTTGGGCTTGAATTGTTGTAATTGGGCCTATTGGGCTTGATTTATCAAGTTTGGTTTAGGCCAAGTGGATTGGATCCAATTGGGCCCAAAACCTTAACCATAAAGCCCAATTACGACTAATGAACCTTTAATGTTCAATTGGGCCTAATGGGCCAAGATTGATTTATGGGCTTATGGGGTAAATCCCGGATTGGACTTTGGTTATCGGTTTGACCCGAGTTGACCAAAAGTCCACGCCTTAAGAAATCAATCAAAAGCCCATTGGACTTAATTGAATTGACATTGGACGTTAATCGGTCTTTGAGACGCGTTACGATTAGATTTGGAATTTAAATCGTAAAAGGTTTATTAAAAAAGTGTAATATTTAATTTAGAATTGAATAGTGAATTAGTATTAAATACATGTTAAATTAGATTTAATGATGTAGTTTAATTTAATTCATGAATTCGTACTTTAAGTACTTATTCGCAAAAACGAGTTTGACTCGAACAAAATCAATCGTTGTTTGAACATTGGATGATCACTTAATTATCAGATTAATTAATTTGATTAGATTGATTGATAGCATGCTTATGTGTGTGAATACGTGGTTGTGTTGAATGAATAATGCATATCGGATGGATATTAGATGGGTGGGCAATTTTAGAAATTGTTGTAATAAATTCGATTTATTAAATTGGACCTGCGTGTCCAGCCTTATCACCTTCTTTCTCTTTGTATTCTCTTCTCACCTATTCCCCTCTATGTTTATGAGGTTTCTTTAGAAGTGTAGTGTACGGGTAGAAGGTATTAGAAGTAGTACAAGTGCTAGCTTGAGTGAGAAATGGAGAGATTTGATCTAGGATCAATGTGTAAAGTATCCATCCGCATATCACTATTAATTTACTTTACGCGCTTTATAATGTTTTAGAAGCATGCTTAAGGGTGTATGATGATGAGACCTAACAAAGATAAATAAATTGGTTGCCAATTACGCGAAAATCCCTCAATTATATTAAGCAAATATCCTTCCATTGAATGATTCTTGTTCAAGATCCGAAGTTGGCATTGGTTTGTTTGGCCAAAGTCAAGACCTTTGTCAATCAAGGATGTACTTGAATCATGAGAGTTTTGTTGCATATCGGTGTCTTGTCCAAATCGTGATTTTTATTGGCCAAAGTCAAGATCACTTTTTGTCCAATGACATTGATTACGAAACTTTCCTCGTCAATGGGCCCCGCTTAACTGGACTCATTAGGTTTGTTTTTGGCCAAAGCCAAGGCCTAGATGATTCGGAGGATAGGGTTAGGAAAATGTAATGGATACATTGACATTATACATATGTTTCGGACTTGGATGTCCACCTAACCGGATCTAGGAATTGGATGAGATCCAATTGATCATAGAGATCTACCTAAGTTAAATAGCATACAGCTTTTATTGGCCAAAGTCAAGGTTGTGTGTGTTATTTAATAGGATCCTAGCCCACTAGGAAACGCGGTTTCCCGAGTACTCCACAGAGGGTTAGAGGCTCGACGAAAAATAGTGGGAGGCAAGTATTGAATTTGCAACATTCGTTCAATTACTCGCTAAACACGCTCATTTATATTTTTTCTCGTCACATTAATCAAAAGTATTAGTTGTGAGGGCACAACGGCATAGTTCTCATATATATAAGTATTGGATACTTGTGCAAGTGCGATAGGAGGTCGTGTTTCACCGATGGTACGGGAAACAGCTTCGCTCTGGATAGACCCTTCGGAATCCCATTGGTATTATGACTAGGTGTCTATGGGAGGCCGAAATCAAGGTAGGTGTGTATAGTCTTAACCTGAGACTTGCATCGCTAATACTTACGACAATCGGTAAACTTTGGTTTTGGTGGTTGGGGGATCTTAACTGGTTCTGTGTTCACCTCTTCTGGGTTTATCAGGAATCGTAGTGTATTGGATGTGATGTCGAGACAGAAGTATCACTCCAGTCATAGTGGAGATGATGTCACGCAAGATACGGTATTAGTGCTCTTAAGTGATGCGCATCCAATCGTGATATTATGACCAGGTCATGAATATCCGATTATAGAGACTAGTTACCAGACATCCGATATGTGTTTCGGACGGGGCAGACACTTATCCAGCCCCAGCCCTAGCACGTGATTATCCGATACTGGGCCGATATGCACAATACAATTGTATACTACGCTTGATACAGATCTTTGATATTCTTAATGGATATGTCCGGAGAGAATTGAGTAGACTTGGTGCTTTGCTAGGAGTCGACCTTGTCTCGTAAATCGGTAGAACGTAGTACTTGGTACGTACGTGATTCTGATACTCCGACGACCATATTTACTGTCAACTTATCCGGGGATCTCATGGGTCGCTTCCGATAATCCACCGATGACGCACAACTCGCACTCTTGAATAATCTGGGATTATACAGAAGAGAGAGAAAATTAATCTAGGATTAATTACGGAGATATTTTATCTAGGATAAAATATCGTCTAGAGAGAAATAACGATTAATTTGGAATTAATCGGTAAATTAATATATTCGATATATTAAACGAAATTAGATTTCGACGCGGAATTAAAATTAGATTTTAATTCGGTGCGAACGAATTAATTTAGAATTAATTCGTTAGCGACATGAATAGTGAATTCGCTAGGCGTAATCATTTAATTACGACGCGACGGAAAACTCGCTAATTGGGAATTAGCGAACCCGAGCCCGAGTGTGATTGCGAGCGTATTCGTATTTCGAATTCGAGTGCGGCGACACAAGTCACATCAAGCGTCAAATCAATCGTCACATCAAGCGTCAAATCAAAAGTCACTTTGAGTGATTGATTGATTTGATTAATGGATTGAGTGAAAGACACTCAACATATCACTTTATTAAAGTAGTATGACTTGATGGACTTTTGATTTTGGAGAGTGGAACACTCAAGCTTATTACATTCAATTTATTTGACTTTTTAAAAGTTAAATTAATGGTAAATCATTATTATTTTGGAAAAATATATAAACAAATGATTTACAACTTTTGTAATAACTTAACACAATTTCATCTCTCTCAAAATTCTCTCTCTCTCACGCAAAACAGAAGCTTTGCTCACTGGTTTTGAACCAGTTCAGGCGTGAATATTTGGGAAGCAAGAGTGGGTTTTCATGGTGAAAATTCAAGTTGCTAGCACACTTACGAGTCTTGCGAGGTGGTAGGTGTTAGACATTATGTCCCATAGCGTCACTGTTTGTAAATGATATTGTATTATTGTACAAAATTAACTATGTGATAATGAAATTGCCTTTTGCCGTTTTGTAATATTATTTACTTTGATATATAAATGGCGCGAAAGTCCATATGATTAATACCGGATTGAGATGATATGAGACAGTATCAATCATAAAGGTTTAATCATTAAATATCCCTAGTCGGTAGTATTATCGAGATCGGACATCGATAATGCGGAATAGACTAGTATTGGCTTGTGCACGTTGTGAGGGCACAACGGCATAGTTCTCATATATTAAGTATTGGATACTTATGCAAGTGCGATAGGAGGTTGTGTTTACCGATGGTACGGAAAACAGCTTCGCTCTGGATAGACCCCGCGGAATCCCATTGGTAGTATGTTTACGTGTCTTTGGGAGGCCGCATCAAGGTAGGT